>JAQGBJ010002682.1:0-15399 GCA_034698345.1 Sphaeridia pumilis
GGCTGATAAGGTGAAAGCTCTTCCGAAGATGACAGATACTGAAATAGTGATGAAATCGGATGTTCAATTCACTTCAAAGATACAGGTCAAGTTCTTGAAAACAAAGGTACGTTGAATCCAGAGTTTGAATTATCTGACGACAAAAGAATTTAACGAGAGACAATTTTTTTTAAATTTTCAGTCTTTAGAAGTCAACGGAAATCAGCTTCAGCTAAATTCAAGAAAAAAGTTTGAATTGAATGAATCTTCATGGTTTTTCAGTTCTTTTACTTTTGGAGAAGGCCATTCAACGCTCAGGTCACTGTGACCAGGAGCTCATACTTTGACACTCTCGAGTTTTAACCAGAAGGCGCCTCCTTTTTGCCTCCTGCGGAAACAAAATCGGTCCTTCTTGCCTTGTAATGACATTACCCTATTACATCACCTTTTCCAGGGCTGGCACAACCCAGCAGTCGCTCCTAAGATCTAATCATTCATATTCTCGAAACAAGATTTCGCCTCTTAAAAGCAACATGCGGAAACTCTCGAGCAAACTATCATAATATCGCATTGCAATGTGACATTGCAAATATTTGCGAAACAGCGCTAGCGCCATAATTATGAAACTGTAGTAAAAACGCTATTACTAACTTAAAACGAAATTAACTTTGTACCGAGACAAATTTTCGACTGATGTCCTTTCAGGGTGCAACTTGATCGATAGATCCTATGGGTGGGATTTCCATTTCAGCAGATGCCATTTCCATGAGGGGCATGGATCCCGAAGACATTGTTTGGCTGCCAGCAGGGCTGTCCGAGTTCATGTCGCCCTCCATGAAACTACTGGGTAGATTCGGTAGAGAAATGTTGTCTTCGTTCAGGGAGTACACAGTGCCTTGGGAAAGAAACTCCTGAGAAAGGGGCGTTGGAGAGACTTCAGCACTCTCGTCAGGTACTACAAATGTACTGTAGGTATCTCTTGGTATTTGACGGAAGATGGAAGGATCACATGTGACCAACACTTCTTCATCCGGACAACGTCTTTCTTCATGAGTAGCAACATCCGAACAGCTATTCATAAGCTCAACTAATGCTCTCTCTTGGGATGAGCTCACAACCGGATTTGCGTGCAGCCGGACTTCGGTGTTGTTATTGCGGGTACGGCGACCTGGTTGACGCTGCCTTTCCGGTTGGACCTCTGGCATGTTGACATCATTCTGAAGCAAAACAACTGTCAAACAACTATCGAAGACGATAAAAAGAATAAGGGTAGCGAACGACAACACACGAGCATACCATATTCACTATCTCGAAACCGTGATCCTCGTCATCTTCTTCCTGATCGACAGTGACATACTTTGCAGGAAACATTTCGGAAGCTTCAATTTGATTCGAGACACCTTGAAAGTTGACAGGTTCACAGCTAGTTATGGCACCATAATTTCTCCCAGTGGAATGTCTTATGTATTTCTGAAGTCGAGGTTACGACAATTCTAGAAGACAAGAAAGCTCAATTGAAATATACGTATTCATCTTGGCATTTGAGCTTATCGAAACTGTCATGAATGTTTGACTTACCAGAATCAATCTTGAAGCTCGCAAAACAAAAGATCTGTACCAGTTTCGCTAGAGGATGAGTCATTCCTAGCTTTTACCTTGACTGACAGAGCATATACTTACATCTAACGGTAAATTTGCACCACTTTGAATTCCATACAAACGACTTGTGCCAAATGACATAAAATATTGAATGTCCCAAGTTAATTCCCTAAGCGCAAATATGATGTGCTTATAAATCAGTTCAAATTTAATTAGATTTAAATTCTATAAATGGTAAAGTGAGATTCTGGATTTATAGCTGCATTTCACACAATGCGCACATTGGTTCCATGAAAAAATCAAAACAACAACCATTGAGCATCGAGTACGGCAGAGCTCGATGACTTTTCCTTGTTTGGGTCTCGCAGTGCCCCTTCGTTAAAATAGCATAATATATGATCAAAACCCCTTCTTGGCACTATCTGTCGTAGGTTTAAATTCTGAAGGACAGTTCAGGACCTTTATTCAATAATACTGCAGAATATAAATAGCTATGCAGGAATGTAGTTTAACGTTAATCATTTCTTTCTTTCAGTTTTACGTAGATTAATCTTTGGCATTGATTGGTATTGCAACTAGTTCAATAGCACACGAATAAATACAAAACATGCTGTGCAAACTGCAAACGACTCCTAAAGCTAGATAAGGCAAGAAGATTTTTAACGATAACTTATGCTATGTCCCTTTCACAACCAATATGACTTCAGGTAAAAACAAGGTAAATGTGCTAATATATAGCTCATGTGAACTACAAACTAGAATACTGTAGAATCTCTAATCTCTAATTCGAAATGATTTTGCACTGCCGATCTACGGATACTTATACTACGAATTCACATCAGTTCCATCCATCCTTTACATGCCATAGCATTGCGAAGGCCCGTCGCCGTTGTTTCTGTTCAATGGCTTCGAAAGAAGAATTCGGTATGATGGTGTTGAAGCCTTTGCCGATTCCAACAACGATTTGAGTATTTTCAGATGACTGGGTAAAGTTTCTGGAGCTAGCAGATTCGAAAGCTAGCTTCTCAGTGCTGTCAGAGCGCTGATCTGCAGAAACTATTAACTGCTGACCAGAATGTTCATCCGTGCCGGAGTCATTCTCAGTAGATAGCCGTTTAGCGTTCGCTTCTGGTACCGGGGAATCTGGTAGATCTAAGCTATTCACTTGGGCGAATAACGACAGGTTCACCATAGTTGAACACGTCTGCATTTGTCTGAAGATCCAAAAAGACCTGACGTCCTCGGTAAAAGGTCTGAACGAAGTCAATGGTCTTAAATTCTTTACATCCGCTACAAAGACGAAGCCTCGATTTGTTCCAATGTACACTTCTGTGAGCGTAGACTTGAGCACAGTCACCTGAGAAAAAGCAAACCAATTGCACATTATATGTAAACTTACAACCCTTGCATACTTATGAATCATTGATATCTCCTAAAACGAGAATAGATTTTGATCGATAATCACCTGCAATGGCTTATGATTTAGTTCATCCTCCATGAAATCACGCACTGGAAGCAGCTTTCCTACATCAAGTCTTGAGATCATTTCTCTACTATCGCATTGCCATCCATAGACCACGCTCCCTGAAGAATATGAAAGTTAATTTTTGCTAGGTCACAGAGTCACAGCGTATCGATTATCGATTCTCAGGTCACTAACAACGAACTCACCAGGATAAACGTAAGAAAAAATGATCTCATTACTGCTGTGAGTATCTACGAGTAGGACTTCGACCGCTTCGATGATTGGTTCATAGTGATTCAAAATTTCTTGGGCAGTAACAGTTCCGTCTTTTATCGTGTAGATTGTCATCTGTCCAGATTTCTCACCAGCCCACAATTCTGAACCTCTGTAATTATAATTCATAATTTAAATTCAACTTTCTAGCTGAATTAGGTACTAGTAGCGATAAACTCACCCAGTTTCAAGAGATCTACAACTTAGACAATGTATCAAGGTAGATTTTCCGAGTTCACAATGAAGTTCAGCTGTGTGACTGTCGCATAAAAACAAGCGTCCTGTAGTAACGGCAACAGCGACGATATCATCAATTCTCTTGATAGACACAATGGCTCCGCAGTATCCTACTTGAGATTCCAAGTCTCGTTCGAGAACTTTACTGTAGTCGCTAACACTACGAAAAAAGGGTTTCATTCATAAATCTGCTACGTTCATGACTAAATTACGAATATAATATGCATACCTCAGGACATAGATTTTCCCTAGAGTATCGCCCATCCACACAGTGTCATCAACGTGACACATGGCGGTTACGACTCCTGATATGAACTCAAAGCAGAGGCAGCTCAAAAACTCAACCACAGAAGTCAGTTTTAAACAGTAGATACTTCCTGTTGAACAGCTAGCCCAAATTTCGTTTTCAGCTGCAAGTAAAAACACACGTCATATCATGATCATCTTTCTTTTTTTGCAACGTATTGACCTAATCGTTTACCTCCATACTGTAGACCAACAGCGGAAACCACGTTACTAACGTTCGCGAGTGCCACGACATCGCGCAAAACGGTAAATGCTGGGCTAGTGCAAACGGAGACGATTTGAGAAGCAGTAGGTCGGTCTTTCGGATTATGGGACCAGCAAACGACCATGAGATCAAGAACGTAAAGCGGATACAGCATACAATCCTTGAATAAACAATGTTGATTTGAGTGCGATGTAACACTTGAATACTTAAATATGTTGATTTTAATATCAAATACAGCATCAACTTACCCTCTTGGCCAAACTAGGTCTAATTCCTTCTAGGATGCTTTCTTTGACATTCTCACATCCGTCAAAAGGCTGTCGCAAGCTTAGAAGCTCGTATATAACCATACCGAAAGAGAAAATGTCAACCTGGGGTTATCAAACGATGAATTAAGTTCACTTATTGCAAAGTATCTTGATTATCAGATGTGAAAAACAAATTCGAAGCCTTACTTTTTCCGTATACTCTTCTTCGCCATTGTAACGAATGATTTCAGGTGCCATGAAGCCTTCCGTCCCCCCAAAACCTTTGCTACCCGTAGGAAATGACGATCGACTTATTCCTGAAATCCAGAGTAACATGCTTAATGACCCAGACATTTTGGAGCTTCGACAACGTATTGTTGCTTTAACACTAAGCATCGTACCATAATCAGCGAGCTTGATTTCAACAGCAGTCTTTTGTGCTTTACTCGCGAATGGAGGTGGGAAGCTCCACACAAGGACATTTTCAGATTTTAGATCTCGGTAGATTATACGGTGACTATGAAGGTATTCCAGGGCTTTCCCAATCTGTAAACACAATATCCATAATAAGATGGCCAATACCAAAAAAAAATAAGATTGTAAAGATACCCTCCAATTGTTTTATACCTGCAAAATTGTCAGTCTGATTGTTTCGGTGGAAACTTTATCACCCGATCTTCTATAATCGGATAATATGGCGTCTAAAGAGCCTTTCGGTGCTCTGGGCATCACAATAGATAGCGGCGATTGGCACAAGCCAACGAAAGGTACAACATTTGCATGACAGACCCAATACAAAACTCGTATCTCTCCACGGGCGGCCACATAAGACCTACAGGCTGACTGTGAAGGAGCGCGATACCATTTGTTGATTGCTAATTTGTAGGCAGCTCGAGCTTCGTCATCGTCTCCGCCAGGATCAACCGGTTGAAACATTTTTATAGCTATCTCGACAGTCTTGTTATCGTATTTGGAGTTCAGCTGACCACGAAACACGAATCCAAAGGCACCTCGACCTACGTTCATGACAAGTCGTTATTAGTGAGTTTAAGAGGTTTTAAAGCTCTGTTGATAATTACGATTAGTACTAACCCAGTAAGGGCCCACGATGAATAGCTCGATGATCCAGCAAGAACCTTGAATTCAAGTCCAAGAATAACACATCAGGGCAAATATCACGAAGAAAAACGTTTCCATGTTTCGGACACTTGACTTTCGTTTCGGAAATGCCTGACGGCTGATCTCCTTCACCGAAAGATTTCCTTTTTTCGCTCTTCAGCGAATCTTGGTCCAGAAGCATCTGCGATTGCAAAATACAGTATTCGACGCTCCACGAATATATAGCGCAGCTGGCTTTTGATATTGTAGTGGCTGTAGTATTCTTCAGAAAGAAGTTAAGGCCGCTAAAGTTGCCGTTTTCCCCTCCACTGCAGATAAACTTGACGTCGCCTGTGGGAAGTATTCCGGCGCGGCCTTTGACCATCCCTATACTCGAACTGGTTTCGTCTTCTTTGGCTTCAATGGTCGAATCTACAGAAGATACTCGAGTTGTGCCTGGGCTGTACCCCATACCAGAATCACTGGACAGTCTCGGGCTTCGGTTTCCTCCAAAGCTGATGCCGAACTGCTTTAGAAAGTCTGTAGATTTTCCACTTGATGGTTTAGCTTGTCCACTAGGACTGGGAATATCTTCATCTAAGCCAGGTGTTGGTGTCACTGCCGGTGCTTCCAATGTGGGGAAACATTTAGGACAAGGGATCAACCGAGTGACTAAATATTTTCCTTCTGAAGTGTGGACAAACCGTGTTCCAATAGACGGGTACCAGTCCTCCAATAAAGTGTCTACTTGATCAACAACAAGCGCCAGTAGTTTCGACAGACTTTCTATTGAAGGCTGCAGCAGTGTTGCTTTATTTTTTGGCGATGATTCTCCGTCGTTGTCATTTTTATGCTTGGAATTCACAGTCACAGCATAAGCCTAATTCAGATGAAGAGCCCAATGTAGACAAATTACGAATTGAAAGTTTCAAAATATTATTACTACACTCACAGGAATGTGGAGTTCCAAAAGCCCCGTTTCATTGAGGTCTACGATATCCCATACGTGTTCAGTTGCATCCGTTTCGGCTTTTTGAGCTGTACTTTGACCAGAAATTTCAGCTTCGCAGAATGCTCCATCATCCCGACGGAGCATGAATGAAAAACTTTTTTCTCCGTATATTTCTTTCAATCTCAAAATCAACAAGTCTCCGTAAGTTAGCTCCATTCCAGTCTGCCAACAACTCCATTCTGCTTTTTTATCAAGCAATTCTACCACCTAAAAATTAATTCGGTCTGAGTATTACGATGAAAACAACAATTTGAAATCATGCAATGTACTGTACCTCTGGTGTAACTTCTGAGGGCGGCGGAATCACAAAATAGTTACGAACGATTTCGACGATTCGGTCATCCGACAAAATTCTTGCAATCAACCTCGGCCAAAATCCCGAAGGGAAGTAAGACAGCAGCAAAAACCTATTGATACATGGCGTGCTTCCATCCTGAATTACAAACTTTGCTTCAGCGCCAGGACACGACTCGGGTACTACAGTTTCGATTGGCGGCTCATCAAGAGTTGACAACGCAGCGTCAGACAGTTGTCGATGGAAAGAATTTTCCCTCTTTTTCAACATCCACGCTCTAGATCGGACAGGGATTTTAACCCGAACTTCGTTTTGGCCGATTCTCATCTGAATTCAAGAATTAGATGAACAACTAGTTTGGAAACGTAAATAGCTTTGAATCTGGCTCTACCTGCTCAAATGATGGAAGCAGTGAAGGGATCAGTAGGTGCACATGGTCCCACGGCACAGCAAGCTCGAATTTGCTTAGCAATGATAGCACGTAGTCACGAGTGTTCGATGACTGGGATTTGAACAAATGCTCCAGATCTGTGACTTTCATGATGCCGTACTTGGCAAAGGGGTTAACTTCTTTAACGGTAACCACATGAGCCAGCATATCGCACAACCATTGTGGGTCCAAGAAAAATAAGTCTCGCAACGTGCTGTCCTCGTAGTGCAGTAAGACTCCGTTTTCATGGAGAAATGAACAAGCCTGTGAATAAGTAATTATGCATCATCTGCTTCTGACAAAATTATTTCACAACTAGACTTTTACCTGCAAAATTTCAGCATCATCTCGAAATGACAAGTTGAAACCTTTTTGCAATAATCCGGTGACATGAATCTTGAAGTCATTCTCTCTCAGGACGGGATCCAGGCCTAAGGAAAATATTGGCATGATGAGTAACGCAAACTATTCAAACTGGCAAGCACCTCTAACAAACCTAACTATCTCACCTCTTTGTTTTCTCTCCATCGCCATGAATGATACAATTTCTTCCAGATGTATGTACTTTGACGGTATCTTTTGCTCAAGGAGGCGCTTCCCGTTAGATGTTTTGATGTTAACAACCGTGTCATAGATTAAATTGCAGAGATGTTTGATGTTGTGCCGCGTTTTGCAGGAAATCTGTGAAGTACCGAATTAAAGTTAACCCCAAATCGAGATGAAATCATGAGGTGATGACATTTCTTACCTCTACGGAGTACAGTACTCGCGGCAATCCACGTTTCTCCGGGTCCGTGATACATATGAATTTATCCCGAATTTTCTGTTGCAAATAGTCCAAATAGCCCGGTGGAAATTTTTCGCTCACAAGATCAAAGTGAGTACCAACAATGATGACTGGAGAATTTGGCGCCCTTGCCTAAATAATATTGAAAAGCTCAGTTTGGCAATAGTTCACTCCTTTTACACGTTTTCTTCAGCCAGAATACCTGGATGTTGACCAGCCACTGAATTATTTCGTTCAGTCCTTTTTCGCCATCGCAAATGTTCCAAACAACGAGATATAAACCTGTAAAACCATTATTTCATAAGTTCTAGCTCATTCTCTACAGCATTAAGTACCATGAAACATACTTCTTCGAGACAGAAAATACAAGTGCGTGGCGTAGTACTCTTTTTGGCCCCCGAAATCCCATGTTCTGAATGTTACCGGGCCACACGAGGAACCTGCCGTCCTCCCTTTGGAGTCAAGAATCCAAGTCCCAATATCCACGCCAACAGTTGAGATAGTTTTTCCTTTCGGACTTGAAAGTTTTCCTGCAGCGCCAATCCGTTTAGACCAGTGCTAAAATTTTCGAAGTTAATCATTAAATTCAACCTCTTAAATTTAGCAAAACCAGCAGAAGAAAAACTTTCAACAACTTACGTCCTGATGCACTTGCTTCTGTATTCCTTCATGGCGCAACTGA
Source organism: Sphaeridia pumilis (assembly GCA_034698345.1). Taxonomy (NCBI): domain Eukaryota; kingdom Metazoa; phylum Arthropoda; class Collembola; order Symphypleona; family Sminthurididae; genus Sphaeridia; species Sphaeridia pumilis. The sequence continues at coordinate 8,617 of JAQGBJ010002682.1, forward strand.
GCCAACAGTGAAGTTTTCCCAATACCTGCAAAAGTCAAGAACTTTGATCGTATTGCAGCCCAAAATCAAACGCAGAAGACCAATTAATCTCAACTTACCTTGGATTCCGACGACCATTAGCTTCATTCTGGAGTATGGCCTAGCGTCCTCGAGTACACTCTTGAGGTATCCAATGATATCCATCGTTTTGCATCGTTTCGATTCGATCATGGACTTTAATGGTTCTTGCAAATTGCATCTTGCCGTATTAAGGTTCCACATTCTTGATAGTAGGCCCATTTCCGGAGGTAGTTCAGTGAGTTCCACATTACCGCTGAGATTCAAGACCGAAAGACTCGTCAGGTCGGCAATTCGAGGAGTAATTTCTTTTAGCTTATTTTCGGAGATGTCCAGCATGGTTATGTTGGGGAACCACAAATTTTTGGCCAAACTATGAGTTCTTTCTTGTTGAGCATCGAAAAGTTCCAATTCTTCAGAGCAGACAACAATATTTTTCAGTTGATTGTTCCCAACTAACAAGGTTTTCAAGTTTTCTAGTCTCGTATGTCTTCTGTGAGGACACATGTCCTGGTCGGTATCTGAAGAGTTTGAGGATTCGTCTTTTCTTGCATTCCAGCACTTTTGTCTTCCTATACTCTTCTCTTCGCTACCCGAAAACCAAGTTTCGATTCGGTTACTGGAAAGATCCAACTGTCGTATAGATGCAGGGTAGTCGGTGATATGTCCCAAGCCTTTGAGGTTATTGAAGGACAAGTTCAAACGATGCACATTTACTCCCAAGCAGCACAAAACCTTCGGAATTGATTTAAAAGCATTGTGACTCAAGTTCAGCGTTGTAAGTGAGCTTTCTTCCACTACGAAAAACGACTTTTCGACTGAATCAGAGTTGGTAAGGATCTTTAACTTTTCACGCCACATGGCGTAGTGCACTAGTAATGGCGATTTTGACGGAGTATCCTTAGTATCATTCAGCTTAATGCTTTTACTGAAACACATTTTTTCCCTAGTTGACTCGTGATCAACCATGACGAAATCGGGACTCGATGGTGTTGAAAGATCCACTAAAGCCGCTTCTGGCTTGTTAGTACCCTCTATGCACAGCAAAGAGTCGTACATGTTGATTTCACCACCAGAATCTTCTAAGGCGATCGCCGGAAGGTCTGTTAACAAGTTCAGTGACAGGTTCAGCTCCTGTAACATTGGCGAAGACCACATGCAGGCCGGCATCTTCTTGATTTTGTTGTTTGAGAGGTTCAGAATCGTCAAAGCCGGAAAAAGATAAAAGAGTTCTTCAGGTACTAGGTCAAATCTGTTGTCCTGCAGCAGTAATTCTTCCAGTCGTAACGATGAGATCACTGATGGAAACTCCACTTTGTAAATTTTGTTTTGATTCAAATTTAGATACTTCAAGCTTGAGAGGGTGAACAAGATGGATGGAATGACTTCAAGTCCATTTGCAGAAAAATCCAGACGAGTTATGGAATGCATTGTCATGTACTGATTCTTCGGACTCAGACGTAGTCTAGGGTTTATCCTAAGAGCAGCCGCGGTGAGCCATTGCTCTGTTATTCGGTCGAGCTTTTGCGAGTGCCAGTTGACATTTACTGGGGATGTTGGTAGCATGGACGAAGATAGTAGTGCCTTTTTATGACTTTTCAACAACGTGTCTTGTAAATACTGAATGTCAAGCTTGCTTTCAGTGTCGATATGAGCCTGAAATAAAACATGGTTAAATCTTTTCTTATTGTCAAAACTTGATAATAGTAAACCTAAAAGCATACCTTCAAGGACAGAATCTTGCCAACGATGAGATCATCTTGCAACACATGTGAAAGCGCTTTACAGCTGTCATCACGAGCCCCGTGTTTGATAAGAAGTTCTATCATTCCCAGATCACGATGAATGCAAGCTTCAACAAGAGCAGTCGATGATTGTGAACCACTGTTACTGCAATTCCATCAGCAAAGTTAGGACTTCTAAATCGATGAATCATATCTATTTTGAACAACAAAATACCTTTTGTTTCCTTTCTCGGGACTACTTCCACTAACTGCTGCTGGACAAGCTAATATGGGCAAGTTAGGATCCGCCTTGGCAATCAGTAAAGCGTTAGCAATGATGTGGTTTTTATGTTTCACAGCAACATGTAAAGCTGTTTGGTATTCCTCACAATAGCAGTTGACATCGACAGGGCATATTGTATCATCATTCGCCTGAACAAACCAGAATTTTACATTTTGATTTAGCAAGCAGGGATTTCGAAAATCTTACCTTATCTGGGCTTTTTATTAAATCTTGATTCGTAACTTTTGAAAGCTTGGATAATATTCCTTGGATTCCTTGTGAGATTCTTCGATTGGGACTAGGTTTCTTCTGCTGCATTGACTCTGATGATGCATTATTCGTTTCGATTTGCGGTACTAGCTCAGGCAATACAGGCTCTTCTCCAGGTTTGAAAGCCTTGACTCTCAGTTTTAACAAGGTTTCGACTAGACGCTGATTATTCATTTGACAGGCAATGTAAAGAGCAGTCTGATTGGAAACATCTTTGAAGTTGATGTCGAAGGCCATGCGATAGTCCAACCCCGACGCAATATCGCTAAAGCCATTCAAATAAACATTATCTATACAATGCCACATTGCAATCAAATCGAATTTGTGAAAAAACTTACTGGAATACTTTCAGGTCTTTCGAGGGATATTCAAACTTCAAAAGCAAATCAAGAACACCAACATGCCCGTTGATGCAGCAAGCATGTAGTGGTAGCCATTTCTCCACCGTAGGTGCCCGTATGAGAGCAGGAAAAGCCTGATTGGTGTTGAATCATATAGAAGCATAAACAAATGATCACATGGAATTTTGAACTAGATAATTCGAAATTAATCACCTTCAAAACTATGTTGACGATGTCTTTGAACCCATGATATGCAGCAATATACAATGGCGAATACTTTGTGACTGGGTGCACTCTTTCATCCGCTCCATTGTCTATCAAGATTTGTACCATGGACTTGTTACCAGATTCACAGGCTCTGAAAAAATTGAATAAATCTATCAAGCTTCTGTCCACTCCATCAAAATAGGTAAAATAACTGAATAACTCCGAAAATCATGACGTACTTGAACAGAAGGCTATTTGCACCGTTGGGTGTCATGTTGATAACCAGTGCAGTATCACTGGAGCGTATATCTTGCAACAAACTCAGCATTCCCTTCGTGTTGTTACTTTCGACGGTTTCTCTAATGGCCATATGCAGACTTTCTCTTGTTTCTTCCTTGAACTTTGCAGCATCTCGAAGAAATTCGCAGCATGGAATATGGCCTCCACGCTCAGCCAGGTCATGAGCTGTCCATTTATGGCCTGACATTAAAGTAGTGTCTGCACCAGATTCAACCAAGTGTCTCACATTTTGCAGAAAACCGTGCTCAGCACAGACATGAAGAGGTGTTTTGAAGTTATCCTGAGCGCCGCTGCACAAATTCGGGTTGGCTATAGAAGAACAAAAATCGTTGTATGTATTTGCACTAAAAATTTTACAGATTTTTCATGACTGGCGTACCTCCAGCTTCTAACAGGATCTTCAAACATTTCGAATTTTCTGTGGTAGCAGCAGCGTGCAGAGGTGTACGACCCCATGAATCCTGGCTGTTAAGCAGCGTTAAAAGGTCACCGTTCAACAAATCAAGCAGAAGCTCTGCATTGTCCCATAATGCCGCCTACCAAACAAAATGAAACATCAAGTTAAAGTCCCACTTCAAGCTGCAACGATATCTGTCGGAAATACTTGCCTGGTGTAATAGATGACCTGGAAAGTCTTGTTCATCCGGCGAAGCCATTGCTGGCTTTAACCAGCAAAGTCTTTCCGGGTATTCGAACTGTGGCTATAATGTTACAGCTTACATGTTCAGCCACAGGTTTTACCAAACCGTCTTCAAACGCCAAACGTTTGATTAAAATCACACCACTTTTTGATAGAACTCCTAAACCAACCAAACCATAAATTTATGTCTTCCGTGTCAATACTGAAGAATACTGGTATAATCCCTTTTTCCCGTATCATTCGAAAAAGGTTTGGTCATTTTTAACAGAGGTTTCAATTTGACATTTTCACTGTGTTATGATTCCATCGATTTGTTTTGATTTACTCAAGCGTTTTGAATTTCGCGGTTACAATAAAGGAAGAATTTTGCTGGCGCGATAGCTCGCAGTTCAATCTCTCAGCTGCGAAAAACGGCGAATCGACGAATGATTGAGCAAAAAACCGGAGACTGCATTTCGCCCACTGCCCACATCACAGTCAGCAATCTGAACTTGAAACTGAAAGCCGATTGTATCAAACCGGTACAGTTTTGATTAATCATCAATTGAAATGAATGGTGAGTTTTTTGAACAATCATATCGGTGTATTTATATCATGTAAATTTACAAAATTTTGTTGATTTCCAGGAGCTACTGCAGAAAGCATCACAAATATCATCCTGTCGGGTGATCAGGATAGAGCAAAAAGAGTTCTGAACAACAATTTATCGTTGATCAAGAAACGTGATGATGTAAGGATGTCAAATTTATATTCAGATCAACTTATATTATTGATGAGTACCCTTTATGTACGTTGCTTATTATTTCTAACAGAGCGGACGCTTGCCCATCCATTGGGCGGCTAGTGTTGGTTTTGCGGAACTTACCGAGTTCCTCCTCTCTCAGGGTACCGACGTTGACGAAACAGACGATGTACGTAAGAGAGGTTTGAAGTTGGTTCGTACGTGTTTGAAGATTTTTGGTCAAAGTTTCCAATTGTAATTGCAGTCCAACTTAACTCCGTTGATCATTGCTGCATCTGCTGGGAAAACTCAAGTCGTCAGAATCTTGCTAGCGAAAGGCGCTGATATAAATGCCGTTAATTCTGATGGGCACTCTGCCTTGCAATACGCAGCTTCGAAGAATCATGCAGAGGTAATGCAGAGGCCTGCCTGCTCTATAATAGATCTTGTTCGGGGCAAAAGTGATGCCATAAGTTCAAAAGGTGTATTTTTTTTACAGATCGTGACTATTTTGTTAGAAAACCACGCAGACCCTAATATTGCTGACAATATGTCTGCAACACCTTTACATAGAGCTGCGTCTCGTGGAAATACGTCTGTAGTAAGAATTTTATTAGACAAAAGTAACAGAATCGACATAAACGCCAAGGACTCAAGTGGAAATACACCTCTGTAAGTACTCAAAAACGATGAGATTTGATGTAAGAATTTATCTCATGACCTTTACTTTTAGGCATCTAGCTTGTGAAGAAGATCGCGTCGAAGAAGCTAAAATGTTGATTCACTACGATGCAAGAGTAGACATCGAGAACAAGAGGAAAGAAACAGCATTACAACTAGCACAAAACAAGTCGACGATAAAAATTCTTGAACAGTTGGTGCAAGTACGTGACAATGGAATGAACGAATAGCAAATCAACTACGTTTTCGGAGCTCCGTAAGCGTCTGGCATGCGTTCAATCGAGAATCTGAAAATGTATTATTGTTTTATACTGATCTTTCACACTTTCTAGAATAAATCGAAATTAATACTTACTTGTGCTGAGTGACGTACATGACGGGTACGCCAGGAATTTTTCGTATTCTTCTTTTCAAATCTTTATCGCAAGTGGCCACGATGTAACACTTGTGCTGAAAGAAGGGGCTCAGTGAATGCAAAATACATATTTACTAAACTGCATTGTACTTTGTAAATAACCTCTGTAACTCGATTGACCAAACAGTCATCTGCGTAAGTTCCTTTGTGATAGCACCTCAGCCGTTCAAACCTTGGGTCTTTAACAATCTTCAGCGCGACTCTGTATTTGCTTCCTAGTTTTTCCAGTTCTCCCAGAACACAGTCTGTGATATATGGTGTACCTATAGAGAATCATCACATTACCGAAAGTATCAACAAACAAGCACATTGTAGGTTCATCGAATGATTACATTTGGCATATAAGCAATCCATCATCGACTGGTAAATATCCAACTTGTTCTTGATTGAGAAATTGATAAAGTTGGTATCCAATAGCACATGATAAGGTGGGCCCAATTGCGTGTTGTACTCGAAGAACAATGCTGATGATGCTTTTGGGCTATACAAAAAACAAAACTATGTTAATGCCATCACGACATAACTTTAGATTCAACTATCTCCGAAGAACTTACAGCTCGCGAACAGTAGTAGCTGCATCTTGTTTAGCTTTCGATCCTTTCTTCTGTTCTCTGTCTTTGTCTTTTCTGTGAGAACCAAAATAATTATGTTTACAAACAGTAACGATTCAGTTAAAGCATGAATCTTGATTCGGTTAGCCAACTTACAGCCTTGGGTCGTTGGGCTTTATCATACGTTTCATTTGTGCATATTGCACTCGAACATTTCGGGTTTTCTTTTGGCGTCCCTGTAAGACAAGAAATAGGAAATCAAGAATTTTTGTACTCAAGATGTCGGAGTTGTGAGTGAAGATTCTTACCATTGAAGAACGGATGAACGAGCTAAACAAATAACTCAAATCACAGCGCCCGTCTGGTTTTAATTATTATTCGCAACAATCTTTTTTTACTTTCGCTATAACAGGAAATGTTGATTAGGTCGATAAATCGATTGATCAATCTGAAAATTTATGGACCAACTTCCACACAAACAACATTGCACCTGGTATAACAGCTTAAAAGTCGAATGGTAACGTGCACAAATGGCGTCACTCGGATTTCGAGCTTTTTAACCCCCCCTCCCGTAAAATCACTATTTGTCACTA
>JAQGBJ010002683.1:0-15397 GCA_034698345.1 Sphaeridia pumilis
GGGGGTACCCTTGAAAATTGTTACGTTTGATCTTTAAGCCGTTACTATTGAGGGTGGTGGGTCCAAAATCGCAAAATCCAGCGTTACGTAATTAAAGTATGCTCCCTAAAAGACAGGGTTAACGTATAAAAATCTGCAATTTGCGTATATTTTTCGTCTATCCGACTGTACTAGGTCCATGCTTGACACACTTCCTATAAATTATAAATAACATTTCGTCAAGCAGATACGAAGCATCGCGTTATAGTTTGCAACAGTCGATACAGGTACATATTTCATGATCTGTTGAAACTGGAATTTTCAAACAAGTTCAAAAGTAACTTAGGAACTGAAAGCAGATACTGCCACTGAACAGAATCAACAAGTGTAAAGTAGTAATGAGGTGTACTAGATTCAAAGACAGAAAAGCATTCGGCAATACAAAGGTTGGTCCGTTACGCGTTTTTGGTAAGTTCGACGTGCGAATGACAAGAAGATTTCGTCTAAAGTAGTTGTGTTGATGCAGTAATCTTCGATAATACTGCTGTGAATACCTTTGATGTCCTCCATTCTTTGGTACAAAATGTCCCACGGTATTGACGTATCTAAAATTTGGAAGAGAAGAATGTTCTGAAAAACCAATCGTTAATTCCATATGTAAACCTGGTTTTACTTGTGCGAGGGCCAAAAAATAATACCTGATGTTTATCTTTCAAGGCGCATTGGCCAAACTTTTGAATGACAAGGTTTTGCAGCTCAACTGCATCCGGAGAGTCAGTGCTTCAGTCTACACCTCCGAGACACTGAATTTGACCGTTCACCATGATACCTAGGCGGTTGCGGAGAGCTTCGCATTCGTCCACACTGTAACATATAACCAAATCAATGAATCACGTTCAAATTATGAACCAGTACGTAAGGAGTTCGATTCCAAAAAAGTTACCTGTGCGAGGTCAAAATGACTGCTTGACCAGACGCTCTAATTGTGACGATTACGTTCCAAAACTGTCTTCTAGCAATAGGATCTACGCCGGACGTCGGTTCGTCTAACATGACTATTGGTGGGTCGCCTTCAAACGCCATCGCTGTGCTCAAACGGCGCTTCATGCCCCCGCTGTATTTTTTACATTGTACGCTGTTACTTCCTGTTAGGCCTACAGAAAATAAATAAACTTGATGAATTTCACCATAACAATAGAATATAGAATCATGTTTGCATTCAACTTCAACATACCTAAACTAACGGTTCATCCATTTGAGAGACTCTGGCTGAACGAAGTCAGCTCTGACTCCACGAAGACGACAGAAGAGCTGGACCATTTAAAGGCCGGTAAGGACACCAATGATACCGTCAAACTGAGGACTATATCCGATCGACGACAAAAAAGTTCTCTCTGTTTCTCTTATCAACAGAATGATTCCAACAGACAATTGGTCCACAGTGCTCATCGGCTCGAAAAGGTTGCACCAATGGGCTCCAACAGCTGGAATTGATAAAAACACATCATTAATAACGTCTTCACGGCACATTGACAACTTTTCCATTATCCCCATAGAAGCATACTTAGTGTCGGTTGGCAGGACCAAAGCGAAGTAACGCTACGAACCACAGTTGTAGCCAAAGTAGCTGCAAAAAGAAACAAACTCTTGACTGAACAAAAACTATTCAAAGTACCAACACAACTTCACTTACGTCTTTGAAAGAACGAAGATACCAGAAAGCACATTGCCGTCGCATTCATCACAAACACTATCAAAACAACCCACGACACCGTAAAGTTGCTATGCTGGACCACCGGCCAGCTTTGGAATTAAACGGGAATAATAGCAGAAACAATGATTGATACAGTGATGCTCATGACAATCAACGAATTTATCATCCAGCCCAATAACTGCATCCAGCTGGGAAGACCTAGCATCTTGAGCAATTCCTACAAATCAAATCAAAATAATCTTTAGCTCATTTTCGAACGAAGGACTTCACAACTTCTCAGTCAACTTGCCTTGCTCCCAGTCTCCTTCTCCCCAACAATACTCTTCACGCTAGCAGTCACGATGAACAAAAATCCAACACATAGCATCATCGGTAATACAGTTGTAAATATTTTGGCAAAATCAAATGAATCATTGAATTCCGGGGGTACGGAAATCCTTGCACGGTAACCTGTATTGAAAGAAATATACAAGATTTTAACCAACGTAAACACAGCTCGACTATTCCGATATATTGCCAAAACATACCCAATTCTTAGCCAGTTCAGATTTACTAGCAGTCTCAATAAGAGCCTTATCAACCAAGGTTTGAAGACCCAGAAATCCAGAATGCATGTACAATCCCAACAACCCTGCGTATCAAAAAACAAACAAAATTCAAAATCTCAGATCCATATTTCACAAAATCAACTGTATCCTCAACTAACCCCTTGTTTGGTTCAGGAGTTTCAAATATCGGAAACAACATTCGCGTGTCCGCGTGATCTTCAACAATCCGGATCTTATACGCATATATACGTGCTTCCATTTCCATCAAACCCCTTTTCAAACACCACAGCAGCAAAGACTTCTTCCTTCTTCATCAGTAGCTAATGACGTATTAGACGATAAAATCGCTTCAATCTCCTTTTCCGAGTTGGAACCTCTCCAACCTGTTGACAGAACCAAAAAGTACATTTCAATTTCTATCTTACAAACCATACATATTCTAGATCCAATATCTCCAACAATACTCACCCAACGTCATTGCGTTAGTTCCATCTTCAAGTTTCTGAATAATTTCCGCGTTGACTAGATCCTTCGGAGCATATGCAACAAACTTCTTTTTACCTCCAGCTGCTAAAGCTAAAGGATCCACAAATTTCCTAGGAAAACAATGAATATTTTTAACTCCTTTTCCTTCGCGCCAACAAAATGTCAATCAGCTGATTGCATGCTCTCCTCCAGCAATCGCATTTGTTTACATTTTGGAAAACCGATTACACTTACCGTTTGATTGTACACCGGAAACGTCTGGTTTCCCTAGTGTATTTCTAGTTACCCGCAAAATTTGCAAAATGATACCTTTGTTGCAAGGTTTTATGCCAAAGCGTCTCCAGCTGACGCTCTTCTTCCATGTTCAAGCTGAAGCCAATGGGAGGTCACCAGAATAAGCGTTCGTTCAGCATGATCTCATCCATAATGCATTGGTTGGAGCTGGGCCGCCCACGCAATCAACTGTTTTATTCTTCAGCCATACTTTTACGATCCCACCTTCAACAATCTGATACCTGAAGCACTTCTGTTCAATCAGAAAATCTGCAAACTTTGTCAATCCCAAATGCAGTGATTCATTTTCTTACGAGACGACTTTATACGGATCTCGATAACGTTTCACTATGCGCAACGAATGTGTGTTGAGGCGTTGGCGTTTGCCATTTTGCCAATTTCTCACATTTATGCTAACTGTGGAAGAGATGGAATGAGAAATCATATGCTAAAATATTGCATGTAAACAAAATCATGAACAAGAGTAAACAACATGCTCTTCAGCATACAAATTAACGGGAGGAGAATCTCATTTGAAAGCATGTGGAGGAGGAACACATGATGATGACTTGACTGACTGACCAACTCGTGTGTGTGCAGCTCGTTTTCCCATGTTAAAGGATATGGCGAATTGGGCTGCAAATTAGTCTTTTGTATCGGTTGGCGGCGCTAGAGCCGATTTTCTTGTTTCGTTCTTTCTTACTGTGTGGTATTTTTAGATTTTTAGTTTCTAGCGAAATATTCTAGTTGTTTGTAGTATCTGCTCTGAAGACTGTGTTGATCATCGAATTATAAGTTTGCTTTGAACGACGAGCTATTGACGAATGTGTCCCACTTTGCTTGCAGTAAACAAGACACGCGGTGACCTTCAAGCTTTTTTACAGTACCTGAATATTGAATATGGTGAATAGTGAATATTTTATGTTATTCCGAGATGAAGAACGGTTTGTGTAGATTGGAGGTTGAATTCTGAAAATTGAATAGCTTTGACTTTGAACAGAAAAGACAAAAGAGTGCCCTGATGCTGTAACAAGTGGTTTCAAAGTTTTGGTAGAAACGGGTTCGGTTGTGAGTTTCTTTAATTGGCTTTTAGAAAAAGGTAAGGTTTTCCATGCTTTGATGCTACAAGTTTCATATTTTTGAATTGGAGACAGAATATTAATTGGGATGCTGGTTCTTGCAGGAAGAAAACTAGTCTGCAGAAAAATGGTCAAGGAAGGGTTTTATCAGCTGGAACTGAACAAGACCGAGTGGGTGATTCCGGTCAAGTATCACAACATCACGCCTGTTGGCTCAGGAGCCTATGGTCAAGTGTGGTAAGTAATTTGGGATGGATTATGATGACCGTTAAGGTTTTGACGTTGAGTCAAGGAATAATCAAGTGTAATTTGGTTTTTTCTAGCTCGGCGGATTGTAAACAAACGGGAGAAAAGGTGGCGATCAAGAAGTTGGCGAGGCCGTTCCAGTCTTCAACACATGCAAAAAGGACGTACCGCGAGTTGAGAATGTTGAAGCATATGAATCATGAGAATGTAAGAAAACAAGGGAAGAATTGGCTTGAAGAAGATTGATAAAGAGGGTGGAATTAATCATGAATGGATTATGGATTTAGGTGATCTGCCTTTTGGACGTTTTCACGCCGGATGACACTGACGACATTAGCGAAGTCTACCTAGTGACACCTTTGATGGGAGCAGACCTAAACAATATCGTCAAGACACAAAGATTGTCAGATGAGCACGTCCAGTTTCTGGTGTACCAGATTTTGCGTGGTCTCAAGTACATCCATTCTGCTGGAATCATTCATAGGGTTGGTTGGATAGATGACCTGATTGTGACGAGAGCTGACACGATGTAATTAAGGTTGGCTGTTTACAGGATCTCAAGCCTTCCAACGTTGCAGTAAATGAAGATTGCGAACTTAGAATACTTGACTTTGGGCTGGCAAGACCTACGGAGCAGGAAATGACGGGATATGTTGCCACCAGGTGGTACAGAGCACCCGAGATCATGTTGAATTGGATGCATTACGATACCAGTGTGGATATCTGGTCTGTTGGGTGCATTATGGCAGAGCTTCTGACGGGTAGGACGCTGTTTCCGGGATCAGACCGTAAGTTGAATCAGTGAATTCCAATTTAAGGTGGGGAGATTCGAATGTTCATATTCATTTGTGGTTTGAAGATATTAACCAGCTGAACTTGATCATGGATCTGCTTGGAACTCCTGGAAAAGCCGTGCTAGACAAGATTTCGTCGGAGCCTGCAAGAAACTACATCAAGTCGAGGCCTCCGATGTTGAAGAAGGATTTCAAGGAGATGTTCAAAGGGTGTAACCCTTTGGGTATGTCAGAATCTGAGAATCTTGAGACTGAAGATATGGTCGCGTGAATGTCATGATAATTTTGAAATTCTTTGGTTAATAGCTATAGATCTAATGGAATCCATGCTAGACTTGGATAGTACAACGAGAATCACTGCCGAGCAAGCGTTAAGTCATCCGTATCTCAGTCAGTATGCTGACCCTTCTGATGAACCTCTTTCTGCGGCTTATGATCAGTCTTTTGAAGATATGGAAGCTCCGACCGAAACCTGGAAACGTGAGTTACGCAGAGAGGCTTACTTGTCTATTCTTTTGTTGATGTGGTTTATAATCTGTTTCAACTTTTACAGGCCTCGTGCTTGAAGAAATAAAAAACTTCGCATCGACTCCTGTCGCTAGTTCGACGGAAAAGGAATGAGCTGGATTCACCTGATTCATTAACGGATTAACCTAACCTATAGTATGATGAGAGATGAGGAGAACCTGTCAACCTGTCAAGTAGCACAAATGATAAAGACTTGTTAGCTAGCACCAATCAAGTGTTAGTCCTGTTAAAATTTTGATACACCAGAGGTATGTCCATGATGTAGTGACAGTAATGCAAAAAGCTTTAAAGTTGGGCGATATAGTTAAACGACAGCAATAACGATTTGACCAAGTGCTATTCTACAATGACCTGAGTGTGCCTTACTAATCTGTAAATCTAACCAGTATTTTTATGTATACTAATATGGAATATCTAAATAGTCTTCTAGCTATTTCAACATTATCAACGCTATATGATGACAGAGCAACGATACCAATGTACTCGAACAGAGTGATTTTTATTAATGTTCTTTCTTGGTTATATGTAGGTGTAGCCTTTAGATTTAGTCCTATGTGTTCACAAACACGGCAATAAAGTTTTAACATTTCGTGATACGAATGAAGGGTTTGTATTGCTGTAGTCAGCATATTTGAATGGGTGCTTATATATACTTTTGTACAACAGTCAGATTTTATACATCTGGAGGTTAACAGTCGTCATAAGTATCATATGTATGCAGTAAACTTTATATTTCTCTTAACGTGGGATATAAGGAGTCAAAGCACACAACTAGAGAAATGATATGAGGATTTCAATAATCGTCTCCACGAGATACAACTTCCTTACAGCTTGGACGAAGCAGGATGGTATGCTCGTACTGCGCTGTGTAGCATCCCTTGATATCGCAAAGTGGCGGATATGCTTCAACGATACCTTTGTCACATAAGTCTTTCAGAGCCAAGAGGTACTTAGACTGGCCAAGTCGATCCAACCAACGACGACAGAAGGCTAAAGTTCCGAAATTCTGGTTGATACAGGTAAGAAGTTGCTTCGACCGAGGCAGACGCAGAGGGACGTGCCCAACTTCAAAGTCTTTCATGTAGTGGCTAGTTTCCATGTCATCATGAACAAGACCACGGCCAGTGGATCCAAACGTCTCGATGGCATATACTTCACCTTCTTCCATTCTAGTGCCGTCTCCTCCTTTGACGATCGGTACAGTCTTGCCAGCATGAATACCTACAAAAACAGAAGATTAGATTAGATTCATCTCTCCAAAATTTGCAACCCTTGCTTTTGAGACATGGAAACATCTGTGTAAGTACTTACGATATTGATCAATTGAATGACCGTTCAGATTTCTAATTGCCTTCACGGGGAAAGTCTTTCCATCAATCTCGACTTCATAGCTTTCCATGACCTCCTGAACAGCAGCTCCTATGTCTCCAAGTCTCACGTCGATACCAGCTTCCTTGATTCCAGTATTGGTAGCCTCACGGACAGATTCCAAGAGCTTGTCGTATTTCTCATTGAAGGTGAGAGTAAAGGCACAGTCTATGATTCTTCCTGTACCAGAAAATACCCAATGAGTCATATACTTGAAGCATTTTAATAAAATTTCAAAGTCAACTCTTACCGTTAACGTGAGTTCCGAAATCAATCTTGCAAACATCATCGTAGTTGATAACAGTAGTGTCCCCAGCATTTGGAGTATAATGAGCGGCACAATGGTTCAACGAGCAGCCGGTGGGAAACGCAAGACCGGAATTCAATTTATCTTCCTTGATCAACTTTCTGGCCGTATTTTCTGAAAATTTCGAATTCAAAATTTGAACTTCTGACGTGTTCCTACTCTAACTCTTGTTTTCTAGTCGTAGACCTTACCCAACTCTTCGCAAATCTCAATCATAGTCATTCCCGGCTTGATAAAGTTCTTCATGTGCTGTCTCGTTTGTCTATGAGCCTCGGCAGCAATCCGATATTCATTCCACTTCTCCTGGTTAATCAAGTCATTAGTCCTCAGTTCTTCCTTTGTCTTTTTTCCATGTGGGAGCTGTCCGTCAGCGTTTGGCTTGTAGTCCATGATTTGACCCTCTTTAGGAGCTTTGTTTTTGTAAAGATCAACAATCGGGATCGACGGAGGATCTGTTTGGCCCATACCGTTGGTGACAGGAACCGCTGGCTTCTCGCCATTTTCATCACCATTTCCTTGGGCATTCTGGCCTATTGATCCGATAAAAACAATAACGTACATCAAAACATTGTTGTTAAACTGAATTTTTTAACATACTAACACTTAATAGTTTTTACCAGTCTTCTTCTTGCGATTGCGCTTCTTCTTTGGCTTCTTCGCAGCTTCTCCAGTCGCTCCCGCTTCTTCTTCTTCATCGCTAACTCCATTACCTTCGTTGTTTCCGTTTGTAACATCCAATTTCTTGATGTCATCAGCCAGGGTTTCTAGCTCAGGCTTCTTGGCTACATCCGCCATTATGACCTGAAAAATGATGAAAAATTAAACTGACTATCAAATTACATCCATTGTTCATAAATATGTGTTTCTCCGGTTGAGCGGAGCCTATTTCAGACGTACCTGGATTTTAGCTCCAGAAGAACAGAAATAACAAGATCTCTTGAATAAAATAACTACTAGTCGATAGATCACGAAAAATGCAATTTAACAAGATCAAACTCGATGGAAGTCAACTAGAATAAATATATCAGGCGGTATTTGAAAATGCGGATAAAAATCGAAACCCACCACAGCCACACACGGTTCGCACAACATTCCGAACCAAAATAGACGAGCAATGTGCAGCATTCGAAAATTGGCGCGCATTGTCCATAGAGTGATTCTAAACCATTGAATTGGAAAGAAATAATAAAACGTTTTAACTGGTTGCTGCGGTCGGTCTGCCCTAGCACTAACGAATTTTATCCACGATCAGACAAACATGTTGCCTAAGCTGGGCCATTTTAGATGATTTGAAATTTTGAAGATCATGCGAGAATACGGAGTAGCTGCTTCTAGATTTACTTTAACAAACAAATGGGTAAAGCTGTCAACTGTGTATTACGTTCTAGATGCAAGGTGCGTAAATATCAAATACTGAATGATGCAATGACTATCTAAACGAACGAGCTTCTGACATTTCGGAGTTAAAAAATGTGAACGTAGACCCCAAAATTTTGTTTGTATTGCTGGAATCTGAATTGACGTTGTATTAAAAAAGAATATCAGATTTATAAGTCAGTACAATTCCAACAACGAAAGGTAATAAATTGATTCGAATACAGCTAACTACAAAAACTGAACTGTTTGAACTGGTAATAATGGAGAACATTCTAGACGACAACATGGAATTCTAGAACTACATTCATATTCAGCAATATCAGATAGCACCCTTCGATAACAGCTCCAGGCTCTTCAAACTTCAAATCATCTTGTTCTTCGTACTTGCTACAGCCACTGTTCAACAGTCGTCCTCATCCCAATTCTCCTGTGGTCCAGCTTCAACTGCAAAATAAAAATGAAAGTTTCATCAGTATGTTGATCAGAACCCTCACTGAGTATCAAAAAATACAGAAGAAAACTTACTCGAACACATCTTTTCAACCAAAGTTTGCCCGTTGGAACGTATCAAATTAGCAACCCAAGTGATGCAGTCGATCTCATCCTTCATGTCGATCTCCACTTCAGCTTGCTTGAAAAGCGGAAGATAAAGAGATAACTGCTTCCCAGCGAGTAAATAGGTAGGTCCATGCATCCTGACTTCAAGGGCAATCACTGGCAGCTTCTGCAAAACCAAATACATGTTGCACCCGGTTAGTTACTTATTTCGTCCACACTTCCAAAAGAAATTTCAGCCTAGTTCAATCTTTGCTTTGAACTTACTCGCATAATTTTAGGGCAAACATGATAACAATCTTCTAGCTTCACGCAATCGAGTCCACCAAAGTCGAGATATTTCACAGCAACGGTCTGATTGACGGAGTCTACACCAGTCGTGACAGCCCTTTGAAGAGCACTCGAGGAGTCGACAAAACAGATCTGGTTGATTTCAGGAACTTCTTTCAACGGTTCCAGTTCGACTGTGGAGATTAAACGGAAAACTCATTACTGTCAATGATCGAGGGAATACTTGAACGTGAATGCTAGCATGGCAATTATGTTAAAAACGTACCGTTCAATTGGTAGTTTAACATTGTGAACCACACGTTCCATACCAGTTCCCTACCCTCTTTTCCAGCCGGTTGCAGAACGTGATCAGTGAGACTCAGTGATTTTGTGATGACGTACTTGCCGCCGCTACGGAATGCTGGGTCAAGCTCAAGATCGCGTAAAGTCCAGATCTTCTTTTCTTCAACCACCGGTTTCACACCATTCTCAACAGGAGCCACAGCCTGGACTTCGGAGACTGCTTTGAAATCGCCTTCAGACTCGACTTCAGGTTCTTCGCGTCTTTTATAGGTGACAAACTCTACAAGTGGGACATCTTTGTCTTCTCCGCCAGCTAACCTGAAAAAGCCATAATATAGGTTATAATCAACACATACCTTGTACTTGAACTCGCTACGTTAAAAAAACTAGAACGCAAATAACTTACCACTCTAGAAGGCCTTCAGAGTAACAATCAGCACGAGCACAATACAGTGGACGGTCTTGTCCTTCCTCAGTGACACCGTAGCCCAAAGGATGCCCGCAAGCACTACATGCTCGGATGGTGAGTTGGTGCTGGAATCTGGAAGCAAGATCGTCCTCCTAGAATCCAAATAAAAAACAAAATCAATTAGTAAGCACCCAAAATTCCGTTGGAAAGTAGAAGCGTGTAGAACCGAATTTCTACTATATCAAAGCTACTTTTTGATAATCACAAGCGTATTTTGAGCCCACCAAATGGTATCTTATTTAAACTGATTTGAACTGAGACCTGATTTTGTTTTTCGAAAACCGTTGCTACTACACAACTGACAAATAGAACGCTTACCTCTCCAAAAATCTCGCCACCAGTAGGCTCCGGCTCCATGTTCAGGCTTGTTCGGACAGCAACACAACAATACACAATTTTTCACGACAACAATCTCGACCCAACTGACAGTACGGACTTTACTCTCCAGAGCTTCAACTTCAAATGACTTCAAGTCCATTTCGGAGCTCCTTTTATACCCTCGCATAAAGTACCCGAAGTTTCAAGACGTTTTCGTTATTCGTTGGCTGGCAACCAGGGTGAATTTTCATGAGGAGCATCACTTTCCCTGCAGTGTAAGGGTAGATCGTTAGCAGTTTGTTTGGTTTTCAACGAAGGTGGTGGCGATTCGGTTGTACCTTAACGATGCATATGTTCAAACGAAAGTACGAGGGATGGGGTTGGGAGACCACCTCTCGGCTTGACCCACCCCGAATTTCACATGATAGCTTACGATGGTTCAAAGGGGGAGACTGACAAGGGGATTCTGCCGTAAGTGCGTCATTGCAGATCAAAGTCGGACAAGATGCTTTTGAAAACATTCACAATTCAAAAAACTTTAACGACAAGATCGTCATCCGTTCAAACCAGAAACTAAAATGACAAAGACATTACATTTATCCTCCAGCGACTCCTGTAATCCTCTGACGTTTTGTTGGTTGCTTCGGCTGTGTTTGTTGATGATCACGAGTCGAAATGATGCTGGAAAATTTCAAAAACAGCTTCAATTGATGTTTTTCGGGTTTGAGATGAATATATTTAATGCTGACCATTTGAACCCGTCTGTTTCATCAATTGCTTCTTTTCTTTGTCTTCTTGCAGTAAACATAATGTGAACAACAACTTATATTCGTAATACCGACATCTTTAATAAACTATTTTGAACTACATTAATCAAACTTCAAAGTCACTTAAACTAAAAGACTAAACGCTAAATATGAAAAATCACAATTAATCACAGCCTTTGTTTACAGTAAACATTACAAATTCACAATGAAAACAAGCAAGAGAGCTTTTACAAAACGTCTTGCAACGTCATCAGCTGACGCTGCTTCTTTGTTTACATTTGTTGATTTTGATTTTCGCTCGCATCGCAGGATTCATTTTCCCAAGAAAATTCCGTGAACAGCCTGAGGAATATCAGCGTTGAATTCGGCCCTTGCAACTTCTTCCATATTCTTTGCATCAACAAAAATCAAAAAGTCATTTGACCCCTCCCTGATGTCAGTTACGGCTGTAACCAAGATACCATCGTCTTCAGTGGTTCCTTCCGGATTCGGAATGAAAGTTGGCTCGCCAAAGAAATAAGTGTCGCTTTCCTTAAACAACGTTGTTTCCTTCTTGGTCGCGTGGACTTTGCAGAGTGAGTTTTCAAAATACCCGGTAGTTGCACTTCCGGTAGCGTAAAAGTAACTAGTCTTTTTGCTCAAGAATTTGCGGTTGATTACAGGCATTTCAAGACCCTTTTCAGTGAGCGTATCCGGATGGATGATGATCTTGTCACCTTTTCTGATGGCTGAAGCTTCAATGGTCTTGTAGTTGGTTCCGGTCATGTTGACCAGATTTACTCCTTCTTGTACTTCGGAAGTGGTGACAATCGGGATGATGAATCGCTGAGCCACCGACTGTCCGTCGTTTTCAATTTCGCCGTTTCTCAACTTGTTCAAGTCGAGCTTGCTCAGCACGGATGGATCAGGGAATGCGGTAAGATCCAAGACAAGTTGATTGTTGATTTCATAACAGTTGATAATGTGAAGGAAAAAGAATGGATTGTTGCACCAGATTTCTGTTTTCAGGACCTTTCCGGTAGCCTTTTCAATGATGTGGAAGCGGTTCTTGAGCTCGGGTTTCCATTCAAGCCAGTCGGAGAAGGAGTAACCTTTGGACATGAGGGCGCCCAAGACACGGCTTAGATTCAGAACGAAGGGTTGTTCAATGAGAACAAAGTAGTTTTTGGACATGCCAAAGCTGTGGTTGTAGCTGAGAAGGCCTGTGTGGGATGAGGGGATTGTGCAGATGACCTTTGACTTTTTCATGCTGTCTTTGACGTTCTTGCCAGCTTCGCTTGGAGGGATTTTGAAGAGGTTGTACTTGAGTCCGGTGACCATGGATCCGCCGACATTGTAAACTGTTCCGTCTTCGTCGGTCAAGGGATGAGCGGATGCGTTGTTGAGGCCAAACATTTTGTTGGTATCGTACTTTTCCCCGGTTTCGAGGCTTTCAGAGTCGAGTTCACGGAAGTAGCAAGTTTCGCCAGTGACACAAATGTTGCCGTTCACGTTGAAGAGGTTGATGTTGGCATTGTCCGAAAGTTCTGGGATCTGCATGGAGGTAAGATATAATTAGCTAACAAGCTCACTCAGCATAGTTTCATAAAGTCTATGTTTTTGTCTACTGCTTACCAGACTCGTCGGAATGAACCTCGCAAATCGGCTCTTTGTAGGATCAGCAGACGCCTGTGTGCCATATTCACAAATGACTGGCTTCTGAGCAATCATTGCCTTCTTGTAAGCGTCCGTTTCCAGGTACTTTTTCGTAAACTTGACAGTATCTTGTTCAATTTCAAACTTGGAGATGATTGCATAGCCGTCCATGAAATGATTGACTTGGAAGTTGGACTTATCAAAGTCGAATTTTCCAGGACCGGTTCTGATGTACGTGCCATTGCACCACTTGGGGATGCTGCCAGTGAGAGTGGCCACTTCGGCCTTTTCCAGCTCCTTTGAAGTACGGAACAACTTGGCCATGGTTCGAGGGCTCTTAGAGCCGTCCATGGTTGGCTGGGCCACTGTGAGTTCGTTTGATGACATTGCTTTTAAGTTCTATAATACGTTTGTGTAGGAACTTGTAAACCGAACAATGTAACTGATAATTGTATTTTGCAGATCACTTAATTGTTGATGCTTATTCACGACTGGACTCTTGGGAACTGAACCAGACCTGAAGCAGCAAGTATTCTTTTAACAGTTGAAGCACCGCCCATCTTGAACTTGAGAACACCTGAGAAGCGATACACAATCAACTTTGTATGTTGCGAATTGAGGGAAGCTACGCCAATGTTTACGTCATCATGTTGTTTTTCCTGTATCCAGCGCTAGATAACAATTGCCGCTTGTTAGGTAAGTTGCTTCTTGTACATGGTTCATACTTAATGGCAAATGGCATAAAACCTGATCTTTGCCATGTTATGTTGTTGGGCCAGGTAACGTCATCAGTGGAAGCAGTTGGCATGTGTAAGCAGTATTACACGAAGAGCATTAAGAAGATGAAGTTAATACGACTGACTGAGCGTCCAACATTGTTGACTTGCTGTGAGATGGGATTCGCAAAATGGCAAACTGCGTACGCGCCAATCAAGTGGAAGAGCTGGTGCTTGATATGGAGGTGTGTTGTTAAACGTGAGAGATTTTGGTTTTTTGGAAACACTATAAGCTTGTAAACAAAATTAATGGTATGAGCTCCTGCAGTTTGAGCTGCGATATATTCACTTCCTAATGTTCCAGAGGTTCAAGTACACAAAGTTATAGACATGCGATCGAACTAATTCTTTATGAGAATGGGCTAGTGAAAAAGTTGAATTTTTCTCTCAAGAGTAGTGAAGCAAGCCAGAATGTTGTGAGGTAGGCAATGATTTTATGGCAGATAGTCGCAATATACGGAAACTTGGATCTATAAAAACTGGTTCACAGTCCAGTGGGTAAAATCCACCGGTAGAGAATTTCGCAATGCTGAAGGAAGCAAGAAACCTAGAAGTGAACAACAGCAAGTTTTTGCAACAAATTATGTCTGTACCAGGTTCTGAACCCAAGTTCAAAACTCTTTACACGAATACTTCCTCAAAGTCTAACGACTCTAATAGCTAGAAACAATATTGTTTTGAGTTTATGGTGATGGTTTGCTGATGTCACTTGTTAATGACGACCATGATTAACACGATGCTGTTTGACGTTGCAGGACCAACAACAAAGGTGCAGCCTATTGGGATTCATCAAGTTCTAACCAGCTTACTGACCGTCTTGGCCGTTTGGAGTCTGTCCATCTGACTGAAGTACCAATTTTGACGTCATATCCAGCTCACGTATCCCGCATTAATTCCCACGGCCACGGAAGATCCTGCGTTGAGACGTTCTAAATGAGTACACGGAAGTCATGCAATTGTTAGCATTCGCAGGAACCTCGGTTGGACTGGAGGTATCAGATGATGATGGTAAACTTCCAAATCCAAAATTGCTCAAATTTTGAAGCTGACCAACTTTCATACAACAATTATTGCGTGTTTTTTTAGAGATTCTGAAGTCCCTGGCAACTGCTAGTCTAGTGTCAAAGCCAATTCCATTTCCAGCCATGGAACCTGTTGGACGACCACAACCTCAAGATTGAGTAGGACATGTCTTGGCGCCGAAGCACGATTACGCGATGAAACAATCTCGTGCTAATAATGATGCAAAAACCAGTTTTTCGCAATTGTGTACCAAAGACGTCATGTGATTTGATACACAAAGATCAAACCTTCTGCCAATAGTTCAGCTATAGTCAGCACCTGCAAACATTGTGTAAGTTTCTGTGCATCGCATGGCTCAAAAAGTTTTTGTTGATTGCGATGATTACTCTACGCACTTTGTATCTTGCAGATTCCAAACTTTTCCTTCTGGACCATTCCTGCTACTCGTTACCACATTTTGTGGAATCGCCTTCAATAATTTATACACGCTATGGTGCTATGAGCAAGAGCAAAATTGGTGCTACTGGACTTTTGATGTATGCTGGAGCTGCTGGAATGATAAAACGCCTACGCCCGCCAAAC
>JAQGBJ010002684.1:0-15393 GCA_034698345.1 Sphaeridia pumilis
CACCAATCTCTTGTAAATTATGGACGCTCAAGTATTATTTATTGGTCTTCTTCTTCTTCTCTTTGGCTTTTCCCTCGTCCGTGTACTTTTCTAACATCTTTAGAAGAAGCAGCTTTAGACGAAAAGCTCGTAAGAATTTACTCGACCGCGATCGTTTAGAGATTATTTTGTACGAGCCGTACAAGAGCCATCTTAAAACGCTTGCGGTTTTCCTTTTACAAAATTACCTGTTTTAAATGGAGTTGATAGTGTTCAAAAAGGCATTGTGTAAAAATTGCTTCTTCTTACACTTAATTAGTCAAGGTAATTAAAGCTGCAAGTTTGGATGCGAAAGGGCGCGTCTTATGGCGGATTTAGCTTGTAAGTGGAAGGGGAAAAATTAAGAGACAAGGATAGATAGAAGAAGAACAAGTCGTCTCCACGGAATAATGATGGAGAACAAAAGAGTGTATTTAAATGAAAAATCACGATTCTTGCACAACGAGACCTTTGCCTCGGCAGTAAGATTAACATCCGAGGGATTAAAAATTCTAAAAGGTTCATCAAAGTGTGTAAAATGAGGAAATCTGAGGGGTGATTTTGGGGCGTTTGTTATTCAGTTTTGAAAGAATTTTTGGACTAAACGCACGCGACAGAGCATGATGATATACATTGGCGGCTAGGAGGAAGAATGAGAGAAAAGTCTTAAAAACAGATTCAAGGAAAAAGCTGTAATGCTGAAGGGCTTTTGAAAACATGGAGAGGACGGCAGGACAAAAGTAAGGGAAGAACTGGAGAGGAATTAAAAGAAAATGTGATTTGGTATGGAAGACCTCAAGTTGATGATGAAGAAGAAGGAGAGAGATGAGAATGGATGGAGAAAGTAAATGAGAGAGAAGAGCTCAGGAATTAAGAGTTAGACAAGAGCCTATGGTCGTTTACTAGTTTAAGGACGTGTTCTTCTTCTTCTTTTCTACCATCCACTAGTCTTTAATCGCCTTTTAATACCATCAATTAAACAAAATTAACGAATGAGCTTTTCTGTGAACAAGTTTTCAGAAGAGAAGCAAAAGAATACTCTTGGCAAGTGGGAAAATAGTTGAGAGGCTTTGAGGGATGAAAAATTTAATTTCTAGATACTTGATGCGATATTTTCCATGCTGTCCTTCAATTTTGCGTGCCGAACCAATTTTTACCTAGCAAGAATATTTTGCAATGCAATTTATTGTATCCATTGCAGAAATTAACGTTTTAAATGCTAATGATTTCACATATAGGTAGGAGTCTAACAACAGTAAAGAAAGCGTGAAATCAGAATACAACGACACTGTGGAAGAAAGCAACGCAAAAGCCCCCTTGTGTACGAGAGAGAAAGCTAAAGCTGGAATGGATGTTCGAAGAGACTTTTATAGATGGCGCTAGATGGCAACTGCCCCTGAAGTAAGGAACTGCCCTCAAGGGAACAAATTGCCCCGCAGGAAGAAATCGACCCGAGGGAAGAAAGTGCCCCCGAAGTAAGAAACAAAAAAATCGCCACTAGCAAGAAACTGCACACGAGGGTAGAAACAGCCCCTGAAAGAAGATATCGCCATCGAGGGAAGAAATTGTTCAAAATCTCAGAGGCCAACCTAAGGATTACACATTCGAATATCCATCCGCCTCTTTAACTCAAGAATCGGTTTTGAATAGAGTCAATATTTTCCCTTGAAGCTGTTAGATTACATCCGGGTATTTTTATTTTCACTTTTGGGTTTACAGAAAACAGCCAATGAGATAGAGATAACATCTAGTTGACGTATAATCAACAATGATAATAGTTCAAACATCGATAAATATAATACTAATATTGTTACACAAATTCACATATATTTTGAATTACAACAGCCAATTTCCAACGACCATTTACGACATATACAAGCTTTATACGACTTGAGAATCTTGTAAAGTTTCCAAACTGCAGTTAACATGTAAAAAAGTCTGCTTCCAGCAAACTGTTCAGATATAAACTTTTATCAGTGTTTTAGCATGTCTAATCTATAGTCTATCAAAGCAGGTTCGAAAGTGAAAGTTACATAGATATACATCTGCCCATTCAAACTCAATACCATCAGACTTTCTCCATTCTCTCACGGATGGCGCCACTAGCCCGCAAGTTGCTTTGCGGAAACATTTTCTCTTCTTTCAGCTACTATCTGTTCCCATCATTTACAGTTACACAAGTACATTTCAGTCTCACACATTTCAATCAAAAACGTATAGTAAATACACACACAGGATACACTTTACATGAATTACAGACGAAAATTAGGTACTTAGCTTTTACAGGTCACATATTATTTCAAGTCTTACAATTTATAGCCGAATCGAGTTTCTCAAGTACACCAGCTCTCATTCGGCATTTTGTATTTAACACGCACATTTACAATACATTTACGTATTATACATTTGTATAGCTTTTTTCCGGTCTAGTCATGCGACAGACCTTGAATTTTCCTATCAGGTAAACTTTACAGACAATTTTATACATTAGTACATATGCTTTGACATCAAAATTTTACCTCCTTGGTACACTGATGCAATTTGCTTTCAACCATGCTATATAAATATGAGCCATGTTTTTACTTCCTCTTTTGCAAATTTGATAGTTCTTCTCCTTGCTTAATCCGACAATTGACAAAATTTGACTTCCTCAATTTAATTCGGTACTTAACCGTACAATGATATACTCGAGCACCTTTTTGGTCTAAACCAATTCCCCCAACTGCTTTCTGTTTCCACTGACTACGATATCCGTGTAGGCTGAAAAGTGTTCCATCATATTGTGAACGCGGGAATGATGATTTGGACTGGTGGTGGCAATAACAAAAGCCGAATCCAGCGAAGCTTGGTTACTCAATAACGAGCTGTTTGTGGTGGTTCCAGGGGTGGAAGAAAGTGAAACTTGTTTGGTTAATTGGCCCGAGTTGGATGTAGTTGTTGCCGAAGTGTTGCTACTCGTCGAACTACTCCTGCCGCTGCTATTTCCGTTACTGCTTTGGCTCACCGAATAGCCCAAAGGGCAAAGTGGGAATCTTGGCGAGCTCTTCCCCGAAGACTCTACTGAAGACGATGGAGGCAGAAGGACGTTCTCCGAAGACGAGTCCATCAGTAGGGACATTGGCGAAACGCTTCCGCTTGAGGTCGCTCTTCCGCCTGCCGCTGAAACCAGTAGACGGTTACCGCCTTCAGCGGTCTCGACTGTATTTTTCTGGGTTGCGAGTGGAGCGCCATCTTTGAATTTGGCTGCAAACATTTGGTCCATCTTGATCCACTTGCCCCCTTCGCAAGGACCCAGGGCGGCGACTGATAAATTAGGATGTGACATGGACAAATGGTGAGCATTGCAGAGGAAGCCATTGAGCGGCAACTGGAATTCGGTGCCCCGGCGGGCGTTGAGGAGCAGAGTTCGACGTTGCTGGAAACTGAGCGATGAGACTCGATGGGCCCGCGACGGCGGGGGCGTTCCGGGCCGGTTCATCAAAATGGGCTCATTATGAGAATGGCGACAATATGGCCGCCTTCGAAATGTCGGACTTGGAGGGGGTGAACGACCACCTTGGCAGGAGACTAGACGTTTGAAAGCTTCGCGGTAGCGTTGGCAGGATGCAATGTAGGCCAGTGGGGACCTGGAAATATTTTGAGGTTTGAATTGAGGCGTGAAATTCAAATTGCAAGTCTTCAAAAAAAAGGTTGCAGCCAGCCCACGCAACGCGATCATTGCACATGGATGTTTTTACCACCGAACCGCGGAAATTACGCCTTTCTATTTTGGCCTACTTTTTAGCATGCGATTGTTGTTTTGGACGTGTCGAAAATCCACACATAATTGCCTCCTTTTTACGGCGAGCATTAGCCGGGAATGATAGTCAGAGACACATTTCACACATCCGGTTGCCACTTTCTCGGAGTAAAGATACTGTACTCTTGCACATATCTACTGCCTCTGGCTTTATAATCTTTTAGATGGGCCACGTGCCGCGCTTCTAGGATAGACCTTGTCCAGAGCCTATGCACAATATTGTATACTTCATTGTTGTTTGAAGTTAGCTTCTCTGATATCAAGTAAACAAACGTCCCGTTTTTGTCATTGAGTTCAACGAACGTGTGGGGTGCCTAATACCGAATATTAATGAATGCATCAAAACAGAAAGACGCACACATTTTGTTTCCAAAGGACAGCAAACAAAAGTTTTTCGCATGTCACGTTTTCAGGACTAGCTTTTTTGCCCATTTAAGCAAAAGTTTTGGGTTTTTAGACGATGTCTGCTATAATTCAAGGCTTTAAGCAAGTGCGTCGAGTACAAAACAAGAGTAAATACGGAAACAATTTGTCCGTGCACTTGACAATAGGCGGCAGCCTGTCCGACAGAGATCAATTCTGCGGTTAACCATATTGAATGGGAAAGTCAGACGTGTATTGTGATTTTCTGGTTTGCGGCCTGCAGAAAATTAAACCTTGAAATTCTGCAGACGGTGTAGAAATAGAAGTGGCGTAAGGATCAACTATCAACTTTAACGCTATCGAATTACGACATTTGCGAGTAATTAATAACAATAATATTGGAAGGCCAAGTTCAAACAACGTTCATATGATACAGTTTGAATCTATTTTCTGGGGTATGTTATGGATGATCTTCGAGGCGTAACATGGAAGATTCTGCGAATATTATTGTTTACGCATACGTAACGCTACCTCCAGGCAGGATAGTTCAAACAAAAACGGCCTTCGACAGCCACGCAGAATGAAGAGGCGTTGACGATATCTTAGAAGCGTCTCAATGAAATCTGTATGCACTTTAGCGGAACTAACGTCGCCAACAATTTTAATCAACAGCAACGTGCGTCTTTTCTTGAATATTTTGCGAAATATTTTGCTGATGGTTAAATAATTTTATTGTCTGATACAAAAATTGAATCATCTGCAACGCAACTGTATTGACAAACAATGTGGGCAACATTTGGTGGTGACACGGGCATGACAAAAATTGGTGTGACGTAAATGGATTTAAGGGTGACTTATTAAATTTGACTTGCCGCCTCTAATGAACACAAAGAGCTAAAGTGCTTTTTTGATTCTTGCGTATGAAGCAACGGTAAATTCCCTTTAGCATGTCAAACTTTTGCGTAACTCTTTTGGATCCTAATTCTATCAAACTTCAAAAAGGTCAAGGTGGATTTAGTGACCAAAACGTTTTAACAGTGGCGCGGCGGCGGTTTGAAAAACCAAAAACCAACAGGCTTTTACGTTGTGTACAAATGGTTCTACAGGTCTCTCGACTGGAATAGTAAAAAGTTATTTGCACGGGTTTTGCGTTGCTAACATTTGGATCGCAGCTCAGCTCAACATGACCATCATCGCCTACCGACAAACCACTGAAGCAAATATGTAATTCGTTTTACGTAGTTGGTGTCAAAACAGATTCTCGTATGCATAATTGGAACTTTGGCTGTGAAGTTGCTAACAAAAAGCTGTTGCCATAGTTATGTGTTATCAGTTGTACATTGAAGTCTATGTCTAAAAGTTTTGAATTTGCTAACTTCAAAAATTCAGCTACTCCCGTATATAAATAAAAAACACCGAAACCATACAAAAAAGGTGCAAAGAGTATTCTTGCCACGTGTCAGTGCTAACCATGTTTGTCACCACGTCAATAAAGTAAGCAGATATTTGAAAAGGTCGGATCGCTTACTGAGAATCTGACATGTGAGAAATATCAAAAAAATTCTGGGCAGTTGACCATCGTAGTAAATCTGTATCTTGAGCAAATTGGCTGTTTACGAACTCGCGGATTAAATTGCTCAGCCAACCAACTTTAATTAGCGTTGCTGCTAATATGCTCTGAGAAACCCACAGGTATCTTTAACGCCTACAGATTCCCCATTTAACAAGATGAAGGAAAACTTGTCGTCCATGCATTCGAAAAGACTGCTGCCGAGAACGTTTCGCAGAACCAAGTCACTTGTCAACCTGGCATCTTTAACGAGGGCGAAAATAATCCGGGCATGAATTCGGTTCGCTTGGGTACTTTTGATCCTTATGACAAATCTGCTGGCTAAAACCTTACAAGTGCCTATGCCTTCTGACGCAGCATTGAAAGTGGGAACAAAGCCAAGGTGGTTAAGTGTATATATGCGGTCCAAATAAATCCTACAAAATCATATACCGACTCCCTTCTTCTGTATGATATCTAGTACAAAAGATGTAGTTAAAAATGAATTTCGGGTATCATGATACCCGCTTTTGATCGCAACCACAACGACGACACTTGTGGACAATGCAAAACGCCGTAGGAAGTCAATACAGCACAATAGAGCTGTAGCACCACTTGAGGAATCTCGGCGACTCGGCGGGCGACCTGTTGACACCTCAAGCCAAGGTCCCGCCGGCTTTTCAAGTGGTTTCGACTCACACATTTATAAAGCTGTATTAATACATAAAGCATGCGGCATGCAGACGTCCAATGACGAGGAAACCACTTACCCGAATATTAAAAACACGTAGTTGATTGTGATAGCGAGGAGACGATCGACTGTCAGGGGGAAAGCAATACAAAAGTAGTGCGACATTGCCGAAGCCCAGTGGCGGGCCCATTCAAGTAGTGCATTTTCCCCAACGTCAGCCCCTAAGCCTGGGCTTTCTCGGGAATTACGTCCTTGGCCAGAGTATACGGGACCGAGTTGCATCATTGTCATGTCTTGGTTCGAGCACATTTCGACAGGTTGGAATTGGCAGGAGGTTTGTGGTGGTGGTACTTGGTCCGCTGAAGTAGTTTCAGAACCGTTGATGCCGTTGTGAGAGTACTGTTGACGATAGATGCCGAAAGTAGACATTGTTTCCTGGTAAATGTAAGGGCTCAGAGTTGCAGCAATGAGGACAATCTGAAAGCAGCTCGAGAACATGGCCCGGAAGTGGAACCGGCGAGGACGTTTCTTGAAGCTGTAGAGCACCGAAGGCCATTCACGGCCACTTGTCCAGATTCGCTTTGAGATTCGCAGGTAGCAGGTGCATATCAGGACGAACTGTCAAAACAATATACCAACTTCGACTGTAGCTTTTATATGTACAGCAAACATGTAATAAGTATGTGTATTTTGCTTAAATTTGTTTTTCTAGAACTTGCCAAGTTTTAGTTCGTGGATTATGAAAAATATGATTATGTTACGATCTGTTGTGGGAGGTTCAGCGATACCAGCATCCACAGAGTTTAGTTATGAGCTTAAACTTTAAGTGCCTACAAACGATATAACGCTTTTCATTGTTCTACATGAATACGCGTTCTTTAGAAGCCCCGAGCTGATAGAAAGGATGCAGAGCTTTCAGCTTGTTCTACATGAGTAATATCAAATATCACATGTTTTCAGGGTTCTCTGGATTTACTGGATGCAAAAACTTGAAACCCTGCCCTAATTTCCGCAATCACATTGCAAAACATGTGTCCAGGAAGAAACGTCAGTCATATCCGCAATTCTACATTTCCTTCCAGATTCATTGACGGGACGGACATTCGTTTTCAAAGTCAAAATCTCAAGCTTTAATTCAATTTTTGTTTAATTTCCACAAGCCATACTTTGATTTCCAGCTTTGAATTCAGAAATCTTTCCCCGGCGGGAAATTCGCTCCTACTACTTCCCAATTTTGAAATTACACGCTTTTCCCGTGAATTCTGAATTTTTTTACTTTTGAATGTTCCAGCAAGCCTGATGAAGCTAATCAGCCTTTAAACTCTGTTCAGAACAAAATTTAAGAACAGCGTACGAAATTTTGTAAAATAGCCCAGTTCAAAAAACTCAAGCTTAGGATTGCATTTGCACGTCAAAAATGATAAATATCTTATACTCAAGTAACTAGGACTCGCGTCCAGGGACACTTTAGCGTTTTTATATTTCTTCTGCATCTCATACTACATAAAATCCAGTTAAGTAAAATCTAACGATGATTCTTAGGCTAGACAAGATTCCCAAAAGTCGCATTCACCCACATGCATAAATTTGGGAAACTTTCTTTTTGCACCATATGTATCGCCCACTACAAACTTTCCCGACCTGTTTTGACCTCTCGGTATTTTTGTACTTGAAGCACGATTTTCAAAAATCTATGGATAATCTGTGCATGCCTCAGGATTGGAATTTTGTCCACTCGGTCCTATTTTGGACGGACAGTGGACGGACAAAATAGGTGGTGGACAAAATGGACACTGTCAAAAACTAGAAAGAGGTCCATTAGTTAACATTACGCTTGTTGGACTTTTGGACACCGGAGCCCTGTCCAAAATGGATTTGCCCACTTTTGGACACTAGTTTTGGACACCTTCATTTTGTCCAGGCCATTCCTGAAAGCTGAACACCATCTTACACCGCCTTAAAACGAATCTTAGACTGAAGTAGTTCAAATAGAAACAGACCGCTGTTCCCGCCAAAGTTGAAACCACTCAAAAACAAAATGTTTGTGTGAATTTTGCGGGAACTTGCTCCGCAATCAAAAATAAACACTTGCAAACTGCATGATATTGCTCGATATAAAGCGTTCGAGTTTGAATTTAAGTGCTTGTCTTCTGTAGTACAACTAGGACCTGAAGACAAATCTGTCGGAGCAATCAACGCTATTAAATGAAGTATGATCCCTTTTTGTTTCTTTGAACGTTAAGACAGTCGTTTCTGTTTGGACACAAACGTGTTTGCCGACTTTAATCACTGCTGTGGCCCGTGTCAAAAGGAACCCGCAGAAACTCGACGTCGAACGTTGATCTCTGCACCAATCAGAGACGAGGTACGGAACGTAGGTACTTTTATTGAAACGATTAGGAACAAATGCGGTCTGTTTCCCGTTTGGGTGGTGTTTGTCCAATACGTTAGTGACTGTAGAAGAAAAATGGCGTGTAATTCAAAAACGTTTTGCAGTAGCTGTAAGGCAACCATGAATGGAAGAGCAAATTTATCAATTGTTGCAGCTTGCCTGGTTGCCTCGCATCCTGTAGTTCATACTTCTTTTTGAAAGTTTAACTGCACGTGAGAAGTATGCAATGCTCCAATGCTATCTTATGTTCCTTGCTAGAGTGCTCACTACCTTTTTGCTCTTTGTCATCTCTTGGAAATTACATGACAGGTGGTCGGCAATCCAGAGTGACAGAAGAAGCCCATGTTTTAGTATCAATACCTGTGTTACTGCCATCTTTAGCTGCGTGGCAGTAACCTGACACATTGTATTCTCTTGTGTTTTTTCTATTATCTTATTCATGAGCGAAAGACTCATTTGAGTTGCTCTTGGAACTGCATTGTGAAGATTGTCGTTTTCATGCTTCTGAGGTAACTGGATGTATTTAATTCTGGATAACGTAT
Organism: Sphaeridia pumilis; assembly: GCA_034698345.1. NCBI lineage: Eukaryota > Metazoa > Arthropoda > Collembola > Symphypleona > Sminthurididae > Sphaeridia > Sphaeridia pumilis. The sequence goes on from JAQGBJ010002684.1 coordinate 9,355, forward strand.
TCTATACAAGATGAGGTAAGCCATACAGATAAAAACTCGTTTGCTATATTGAGAATTGTAGTAAAATTGAAACAGGAAGCAGAACTAAAAAAACGACTGCGATACACAGAGAAAAACAGGTGTAACGTCCTACGTGATAGCTGATCCACAACAACTTGTGTGAAGGCTAGAATAAGTTTGCCGTTTTGTGCCTTAAGCAAGTCAAGTATCTCAGTTGGACTTGATAAACCCGCAAAATAAATATGTTCAGGTAAATCGTGCTGCTTGACATATGACGGACATTATTGCTCAGCCTTCAACATGGGGGAGATAGAAGCTTGAAAAAAATGCTGAAGCTCGAAGACGAAGAAATTTGAGAAAACAGTTTGCTGTAGGCTTTGTATGTGAGTACGGAGGAAATCAGAGGTCAGCCGTATTTTGTAGGAAAATATTACTTCGAATGGATCCATGGCCTTCCTTACAACCTGCACCAAAAATAACCTTCTTGACCTCCGATTTTTTCGTGCTTTGCTACTTCGTGAAATGTCCTACCGGGTACTTAGTGGAAGAAAATTGCTCGGGAAAAGTCCCACCCGCCTGAGAATTGCCGTATATTTTTCAAGATCCTATCTCGTCCGTGTTGAAAGCGGATCAGTAGTCCCTTATAGTTTTAGGCCAAATAATTTACCTGTTCATAGGTACATGAAGGGACCTTGTCAAGTAGCTAAAAAGCATCGTAAAGCCTACCTAAAAACTATGTGCTTTGTATGACTTATCTGTTTGTCCAAGGGTTTTTATATGTCTGTGCAGAATGTGCAATACCGTAATTACCTACTCTTTTTCCAGGACGGCCGTCAAATGATCCGCCTCGGCGACACCAACGTCGACTATGACTCCAACTTCAAACTGTACATGACGACCAAAATGGCCAACCCGCACTACCTCCCCGAAGTCTGTGTCAAAGTCACCCTCATCAATTTCACTGTGACTCTCGAAGGCCTCGAGGACCAACTCCTAAGTGAAGTCGTCGGCATCGAACAACCCGAGCTCGAAACCCAGCGGTCAACACTCGTCTCATCCATCAACGCCGATAAAAACATGCTCATCTCCCTGGAATCAAAGATCCTCAAACTGTTATTCACATCCCAAGGAAGCATCCTCGACGACGAAGAACTCGTCGAAGCCCTAAACAACAGCAAAAAGACTTCTGTGGAAATCGTCAAACGACTCAAAGAAGCCGAAGACACGGAAACGCGTATCAGCGCCGCTCGAGAAAAGTACCGAAGTGTCGCCGCCAGAGGCTCTGTGCTCTACTTCACTGTTGCACAGCTGGCCTCGCTGGAGCCTATGTACCAATTCTCCTTGAAATATTTTGTCCAAATTTTCATCCAGTGCATTGCTGGAGTCGAAAAAGAAGAAGGCGAGCTGGAAGAACGTTTGAAGCTGCTCATGAAACTAACTACTTTGGCCACTTACACCAATGTCAGCCGAGGCCTTTTTGAAAAAGACAAGTTAGTTTTTAGCTTTCTCCTATGTACCGACATTTATCGAAGTCTCAACAAAATACCAGCGGCCGAATGGGACTACTTTTTGAGAGGCGCCAAAGGCGTTTCAGAAGAAACCAAAACAGAGAAGCCTTCGGGAGCCAAATGGATCAGCGAACTTCAGTTGTCACAAGTTTCGAAACTAGAAAAAGCGTTTCCGGCAGAATTCAAAGGACTCAAAAACAGTGTTTTGAACGAAAGCATCAAGTTGACAGTGGGAGCGGTAGATGTCGTTTTGTTCGAGAGACGGCCGAGTGGTGGCGCTTCGGGCGTTGCATGGAACAAGAAGCTCAGCAAGTTTCAGAAGCTCATGCTCATTAAAGCTGTTGCTGAAGATAAGGTGAGAAAAAGCGCCATCTTTCGGCTTTATATAATTTCGCTTGTTATGAATGCAAATTCATTGTAATTTCAGCTCATGTCCGCCATACTTGAATACGTCAGATCCGAACTCGGTCAAGCTTTTGTTGAAAGCCCGCCCATTGATTTGGTAATTCTTTATAGCTTTCAATATAACCTGCAAACACGGAAGCACTTTTCTAGATATCCTTGCTAATTTTTTTCCAGGTCACGATTTTCAAAAACCTTAGCAAAACTACTCCCCTGACCTTCATTCTTACTGTTGGCTCCGATCCCATGGCCTCTTTCTACCGACTCGCCAAACACTACGGGTTCGACGAACGCATCTCCTCGATATCCTTGGGTCAGGGCCAAGGGCCTGTAGCAGAAAATATGATTTCGAAAGCGACATCTAGTGGCGACTGGGTATTTTTACAGGTAAATTTTCTTCAGTAAGCCACTTCAACTTCGGTGCTCCTGGCTCCAGCTATAATTTCGACCCCTCATTTCAGAACTGCCACTTGGCCCAATCTTGGATGCCTTCGCTGGAACGCATCGTCCAAGACCTCCAAGACAACGAAGACGAAGTTTCTGACAATTTCAGACTTTTCATGAGCTCAATGCCCACAAACTACTTCCCAGTAACGGTTCTACAATCAAGCATGAAGATTACAAACGAGCCTCCAAAAGGCATCAGAGCCAATGTTCGACAAGCGCTCGCGGTTGTGGACAAAACGGTCTTTGAAACTCACAGTAAGTTTCGAAAATTCGGTGTTTAAGTTTAAAAATTCGGTGAAGATTTGGCTCAAAATTCTGAAATTTGTAGTACTTGATTTGGCCTGGAGAAAAATCATCTTCGGCGTTTGCTTCTTCCACGCTGTAATCCAAGAACGCAAGAAATTCGGTCCTTTAGGATGGAACATTCGTTATGAATTCAACGATAGCGATCGAGAATGCGCTTTTTTGAATTTGGGCATGTTCTGCAAAGATGGCGTTGTTCCGTGGGACGCTTTGGAATATATAACAAGTAATTCGAATTCTGGTGTCTTCGAAGAATTCGAAGCAGGTCGATCGATGCGATGTCTAATCGGAACTTTGTGTCTGCAGGTTTGATAACATATGGCGGTCGAGTCACTGATTACTGGGACCAACGCTGCCTTTCGACAATCCTCAAAATATACTTCAGTCCTGAAGCTCTTAAACCGGGACACAAGTTCTCGCCATCAGGCCGCTACTTTGCGCCTGCGCATTCAAGACTTCGAGACTATTCGACGTACGTCGATCGGTTTCCGGTAATTGACGACCCGGAGATTTTTGGGATGCATGAAAATGCCAACATAACGTTTCGGGTAAGTTACTGTTTTTTGCTCATGTTCTTCAAGTCCCTTGTTGAAAAGAGTGCCAATTTTAAAAATGTTTGCAGCAAAACGAAATGCAAACCTTCATGGACTCCATGATCGCCATGCAACCCCGCCAACTAGCAGGCAAAGCTGCAAGCCAAAACGACGAAATCGCTTATCAACTCTGCACTTCTTTGGAATCGAGACTTCCGAAACGTATTCAAGCGGACAAGATGGCGGCACACCTCTCGAAGTTGGACGGAACTGGGCGAGCTTTACCGCTGAGCATCTTTTTACGCCAGGAAGTTGATAGGTTCAACAAGCTTCTGGACGTCATCGGGTCTTCGTTGGACCAACTTCGAAAAGGAATCAAAGGACTCGTGAGTATGTCGGAGGGACTCGAAGGGATGCATCGGTCATTTTTGAACAACCAGGTATACTTCAGAAGTGGTCTTTGGAACTCATGAAGTTTCTTCGAAGTCGTGTATGCATTTTACTGGTTTCAGGTCCCAGAAATGTGGACTCGAGCGGCTTATGGTTCGACAAAGCCTCTGGCGTCTTGGTTCAACGATTTGATTCTTCGGGTTAATCGAATCGAGGTACGAATGAGAGTCACCGATTTTTTGAAATTAAACTTCGAAACAAAAGGTTCAAGTTTTGTTTAAATGCTTTCAGTCCTGGTTCTACGGCAGCGAACCTAGTTCGCATTGGCTTTCGGGTTTCTTCTTCCAACAAGGCTTCTTGACCGCAGTTCTACAAACGTACGCCAGGCGGCACAAACTTCCGATTGATCGCCTCAACTTTCACTTTGTAGTAACTAAAGCCACAAAAGAAGAGTCAATGCAGAAAGAGGATTCTGTAAGCTTCAACCTTAAAATAGTATTAAGATTTGCTGATTCGATATAACTTGTTCGAATTTCTCTTTAGTCAAGCCTCAGTCACCCAAAAGATGGCGTTCTCGTCCACGGACTCTACCTCGACGCCGGCAGTTGGGATTTCGGGCGGATGGTTCTTGCAGACCCGAAGCCTGGAGAAATGAGCCCGCCAATGCCCGTAATCCATTTTCTACCTACTGAAAGCCCGGTTCCTGACAAGGATGTCTATACGTGTCCTCTATACAAGACTTCTCAAAGAGCGGGAGTTTTGTCGACGACAGGGCATTCGACCAACTTTATTGTAGCCATTCAATTACCTTCCAGTAAGCCTGAAGCGCATTGGATTTTAAAAGGGACAGCTTTGTTATCTCAGTTGCCAGGTTAATGTAATTAGTATTGTTTCAATCAATTTGTCTTCTGACTAATTCCAAATGCCATAAGTGACTAACGCATTTTGGGGGTGGGGGTCACCAACTTAAAATTTCAAAAAAAAACAATTTTTTCGAACGTTTAGTTTAGTCAACACATAAACTCCAAAAACTGTCGGACGCCACTAAAGTTGCCGAAGTTGGACTTCTTTCTCGTAATGACGTAAGTGAATGACCCAACTAAAGCTGAATACTTGGATTTCTTTCAACAATTCAGGCCTCTTCCAGTTATGCCTTTTTTGTCGGATAATCCGCTCTTTGAGCTGGAAGTTGAATCACTGCCAGCTCTCGTGAACTCCACCTCTCAAATTCACCAGTCGAAGTCCATTAAAGTGTAATCTTTGACAGCGGTATATTTTTTGGGCTTGCCGGAAATTTGGCGTCTATATGAAAATGTCGTCCTTATCAGTTAATTCCGCCGGCTTACTGGACAATGCGAAATGACTGCACATGTACAAGTGTTGTCGCATTTAGAATTAGCTTTGAAGCTACTTCTGAAGGTGGTGTTGATGGAACGCCCGAGTAACGTTTCCTATTCCCGCTCATGCTGGAACAATCTGCAACGAATTTCGTAAGCAAATGGCAGTACGGTTTTAGCTATGAATGTGATTTTTAAGAAAATGTTCAACTATTTTTTTTCAAGGATGTGAAGCTTTATGTTACAGTTCCGACCCGACGAGGTCCTGCCCTATGGCCGGCAAAGTCTAAGAGTTATTAGTTACAATTGTCACTACATGCCTGGCGATTTCAATATTTGGATTCCAATCTTGTTTTTCAGTCCTCATTGCACTAGGCGTAACCGCAATAAAAAAATCAGATATCTGCAAATGGACCCCTATTTTTTCAATATTCTGCAAGCCACGTACCTCCTCAGCTTCGAAACGATGTTCGTTCAAGAGCTTTTAGACGGGAGATTTGTTGTATAAAGCGTGTGTGCATTTTTGTAAGATCTTGTGGAACATTTATGTGATCGAAAAAAATCCTCTGATGCTACTTGGATGTTTGGACTTTAATGGTGCTCCAAGTTCCGTAGCTCTAGACATAATTTTTCTGTTTTGCCAGAGGAGGAGCGCGTTCATTTCCGAATCTGCTATTCGCTATGAGACATTCTGAATTTTCAGATATAAATTTGACGGTGCTACAGACCTTCATGTGAAGACAATCCCCAGGTGGCTCGAGGGAATCGAAAACACCATGTGCAATTTGCTCAGTAAGAGCAAATTTTGCGCTGATTTCCGAATGATATGAGCCACAGCCGTGATTCCAACGGTAGAGCTTTAGTATCGTAAGTATCGTTACAGGCCGAAATTTGGGGACGAAATTTCACAATGAATACCGCCAGTTGTTTGTACCTTTGTTGCGCCATCATCTATATTTGGAGCGTTACGAGGAATCACTGTCTCTCAAAAGGTTATCGATTGCTGTCAATTAACAAGAAAGTCATAGGACAACTGAGCTTCCGGTTTGTATCCCATGGTTGCTACAAGTTGACGACAACCATGCTAGAAGTTTGCTGTGGCTTGATTGCTTGTCACCA
>JAQGBJ010002685.1:0-15389 GCA_034698345.1 Sphaeridia pumilis
TGGCAGAATTACGCCAGAGAAATTATGCCAATTCTTACACTGGCAGAATTACGCCAGAGAAATTATGCCAATTCTTACACTGGCAGAATTACGCCAGAGAAATTATGCCAATTCTTAAACTGGCAGAATAACGCCAGAGAAATTATGCCAATTCTTACACTGGCAGAATTACGCCAGAGAAATTATGCCAATACTCCAACTGGCAGGATTACGCCAGAGAAATTATGCCAATTCTTAAACTGGCAGAATAACGCCAGAGAAATTATGCCAGTTCTAACACTGGCAGAATTACGCCAGAGAAATTATGCCAATTCTTACACTGGCAGAATTACGCCAGAGAAATTATGCCAGTTCTTACACTGGCAGAATTACGCCAGAGAAATTATGCCAATTCTTAAACTGACAGAATTATGCCAGAGATACTACGACGAATCGCTATGTATTGAACTTTCTTGAAAAGTCAAGAAATCCAATAGGCTACTCGGCAAGCAACGACTCTCCCGATCTCAGCCGTACGCCGACAAACCCAACTGAGTTCTGATGCTTTGCTTTAATTAAGTCATAAAGTTTTCATCTCCAGCTTGCTACATTTTCTTTTTTTATTCGCAACTCTAGTTCATCCATACGAACTCACACTTTGCACTGTGGCAAAAACGTCAATGCTCTATGGAAACCGACGAAATAGGCTTCAATCAAGTTAATTTTTCTACTTTGCTACAATCCGTGCAGAGTATCCAACTCCAACACCAAGGCCTTTACAGACTACTATGATCAATACTCTGAGCTCGAACCATAGAATGCCTTTAGTTTCTCCCTCACCACCGCTGACTCCGAAAAAAAAACAGCGGGGACGGCGACAGCGTATTACCCTCATGTTCAAACATTCAATCGATCTCGCAGTTCATCAAACAAGCCTACATCAAAATCTTCCTTCACATAAACCTTTTTCTCCAAATCTATCTTCTTGAAATCTTGCTGAATAGCGATTAGTTCGTGCTCCTCTTCATAACTAGTCTTCTTAAGATCATTCTGAAACCTCTTACTAACTCTAAACTCTTCGAACTCATCAGGACTCAATTTTACGTAAGCATTACACCATACATGCTCCACCTTCTCACAATAAACACGTTTTAGCCCTATGAGTGCCATTCCTTCCTTCAAGTTATTGATCAACCTCACATGTCCTTCGGATGCAGCGCTAGAATCAGGTCTAAGAATGAATACTAGCCCACCATCTACAACACAATCTCTAGCTTTCAAACAGCATGCACGCCGTTGTCTATGGTCAGGCAAATACTCTAGCACAAACAAAAATACTGCTAAGTCGTAATTTGCAGTTAGCAACATTTCCAACTTCTTCAGGCCCTGATCGTCTTTGAAGGAAAACATATCCCGAACTGCAATATCAAGGAAATCGCACTGGTATATCTGGTCAGCAAATCCTGCTACCAGCACCGGGATTTTATTGAAAAACCCCTACTCTTTCTATGGCCTTCGCGCTCGAATTAGCGTAAGAACAATCGAAGTTAATTCACTCACTTCAATAAAGTTGATGACTTGCAGCAAGGTTACGGTCCAATATGGCTTCTGTCCTTGTGGTTAAAGGTTGTGGACGGCTGAAGCAAAGGTCTGTGAATCCAACAAGCAGACACAGTAATAAATTATACAGGTTTAAGTACAAAAATGTTGTCTTGTTCTTGATTGTCAAAGCTCACTTTGAAAATTAGATGCGGCTTGTAGCTATAGCTTCCCAGAGTATTCTGAAAATCTTCCAAAGTTGTTCTTGAGGTAGCAAGTCCGACGTGAGGCACGACCAAAACTTCGTACTTGTCCGCAGGCCAGAAGGGCAGTTCCCGATCGCTGGATCAAAGTTCTGAAAAATCAAAATGCAGACTTTAGATTTCGGAATTTATGGGTTACTGAATCTTCGTTATAATTTGATGACGCTTGTCTACCGCCATTGGGAGTAGGAGGATAAAACAGCTCTAATAGAGCAAAAAAAACATGCAAAAAGCACCTTTTTTAAATATGAAAGGTTAATAATTAGCGATGAAAACTTACCACAGAAAACCAAGTACACCAATTCAGCAACGGCTCCGCTCGATGACTGAGTGAATGTGCAATTTTCATTGTTTGCGCGCCAGTCATCGAGCTTAGCCGTTGCTTAGTGACTACGGTCTCGGTTTGCCCCTTTTCTCTCTACGTCGGCCTTTGGGAGAATCTCAATCCGTTTTTATGATAATTCTGTCGAAACACTATTGGGTTTTCTCACACGCTCCATTGAATCCAAGAAACAAAAAGAAGAATCTTGTGGTAAACAACAAAAAATGTATGGAACCGATCGATCGATTCACAATAATCCAAGAGCGTGCGAATTTTTCAACCTTGTTACACAAAAAAGACTGTTGCGAAATTGTCGTGTTTTCGGTTGAGCTTTGCTAATCACCACAAGTTTTTGCCGACTCGAGACACCATTAATATGACACTTGAAGTTTCTGCTCTTATCAAGTTCAATAATTACAAAGATCTCAATTGGTTCCCGCTTGAAACTAAATTTGTTGAAAGTCTCATCTTCATTAACTTTTTTGGTAACGGAACGACTTTTGAAGAGCGATTCGAAACAACAAGTGTTTCTCGTCCCACTGACCATGTGCCAAGAAAGTCGAATATTTTCACAAGCTGCCAATTCCCGTAAAAGTAGGCGGGAAAATACAAGGCGGTGCATAATAATGACCAGGAATGAGTTATTTCCTCCGGCAGGTCACCACGACAAGTTTTGGCTTCTACTTGAAGCTTTGCTTTGAGTAGCCAAATTGTGAGTTCTTTTAGGCTTAACAAGGCGGACAAGAAGGGAATATTTTGGCAAACCGCATTAGAATAATACACAGACGTTTTAAAACAAAAGCAAGCAGTTATCTTCATTTAGATGTCAGGAATGATGTTGAAAGCTTCTTCTGTTGTACTAGATTTAACCCTTTTAAAAGTTTGTTTCTATTTCTGCTGTTTGTTTATTCACAACTTTCGAACATGTTGCAATTTGCAACAGGTGCATTTTGAGCAGCCTGTGTGTTAGCCCCACAAAGTTTTAATGTTTCTGAATATTTTTCCTCGGGTTGTTATTTTCCAGAAGAAGCTGTTACTTTACAAGTTTCATTTTCCTGAAGGCGTTGTCTCGCTCAGATGCTTTCAAGAACATTTGTAGGCTGCAAGCAGATGTTAATCAAATGCGGAAATGTCATTGAGCTGTAAAGCGTGAGCTGGAGCAGGCGCATAATTTAACGTTGGTTTACATGCAAGGCAGCGACGCTGCGCTGGCTGACGACGCTGATGATGATGTCGATTTGCAAAATAAAATAGCGTCTTGGCTCATTACACTTGGAGCTGATGAGCAGAATTGTTATGTCGGTTTGTCATGTTTTGCAATGGGCTGGATGATGCTACGTCAACCTTCAACACTTCAGTGTACCAGAAACAGTCGGTTTGAATCCTCCTTCAGAATATCAGAATGTCTTCCGTTTTAGATCATTTAGTGCCACCGACCGTGATATTTTGTCTTGGGTTCTGATACTGCAGCTTTTATTTTTTATTCATACGGCGACAGAATGGACCTATCTCAATCTTGTAGATCAGAGGTACACTACCGCACTTAACTGTAAAGATGACGTTGCATTAACAAAACTTATTCCTGATCCTGACTTACTTGCCGCATATTAGTTTAACGATGACTCAAAAAAGAGAGAGTCGAGCTTGGTACGAGTCATTTTTGCAAGTCAAAAAACCAAGCATTTTAAGTTTGGGTCAGTTGAAACTCCTCACTTGCGAATTTGTGTTATAATATTGGCTGACTTGCTTGAATGTTCAAAGAAGTTTGATTCGATCTGCAGAATTCAAGCCAAAAACTGTCGAGATATTTTTCACATGATGATGATTAATCTTGGTTACGTCGACTTGTTGACTGGTTATGAATGTTGACAAGACTGCGGCGTATGTTTTTGATATGTATTCCATTGGTAGTAAGTGTCATCCTTGGCTGTTGGTCATTCCTGTCTGTCCAATGGGATAGATCTAACCAAAGCCTGCAAAAATCCTGTTTCGCCACAACTTGTCTTTTCTGATGAAGTCTTCTCAGAACTTGAGATTAATCGGCTTTATCAGATAAAATGTCATCCAACTGGTTGTTGAGCCATTTACTGCAAAAACTCCGATTGGAGGATATTAATCAATGGCCATTTTTCAACATTGTTACTTTGTTCAACAAGCTTGAAGATGCTATCAGAGGTTCAAATAAGCCGATTCTCTGTATTAATGATGGCAATCAATAATGTTGACCGATGCAAAAAATTCCCGCGAACCAACAAACAATCGGACGTGATTACACAACAATCGATCTTCGGACCTTTAAGCTTTTTATCTTGCAAAAGTCTCCTGAGAGCAGGAACAGATATTACAGCTTCTGATGATCGGGAAAAAACTGAGCCCACAAAACATTCAAAAGACTTTTTAACCGATTTTGCCATGTAATAATATGCCCAAATACGGCAACTTTATGAGATTTCGTGGGATGATAAAAAGAGCAAAAAATAGTTGGAACCAGGGACATTTGTTGGACGTCGCAGTTGATTGTTTGCGAATTCGAATTGAGCAGACTAGCAATTTTTCATGTTCCAACTACTGTACTATGTTTCGCAAACGATGCATTCGGATCAGCGAATTCACTCGCCAATTCGTGCCGTATCATTAATAGGAATAACGATTGGGTTGACGATAACGGCCCAAGGATTCACGAAGTTGGTGTATTGAACTTGATCTTGTTCTCCAACCGAATAGCTTTGGAGTGGAGAAGTTTGTTGAGAAATGGCGAATTTCAAAGTAGGAGTTGTTGGATCCGAGCCGATTTATATCCGACGACAATTACATAACTAACAACCACAGACACAATGTTGCCAAACGCATGCTTGATTCGCAACCATGCAAGTAGTCTGGTACTGGGAACAGAGACAGTTTTTACAAGTGTCTGTATTTGGCATTGTCTCCTATTTATAGTCACATCATGAGGTGAGGCTAATAATAATTTGAGCGGGATCTCCATATGATCTCATGCTGTAATGCAGAATTTTGGCAAATGAAAAGCTACATATTTGCGAATAATTTGTCTACACCAGAGTCTGGTCTAGTGATATTTTTCGTCTTCTGCGGTTTCAACACTTTTCAAGGTCCCTGATAAGTTATCGAGCTTTTTCATTGAAATTGATGTTTGTTTAATGGAGGGTTTGTATAGGAAGGATGTGACGATTGAGTTATTGTTGATGCCTCAAGGTTAATAAAAAGCCAAGCCAAAACATGATTACTAACTGGACAAGGCACAAGGACGATTATGTTGAGGAAGCTACTATACACAAAGGCGTGCTTAATTGCCCGATTTTAAATTAGGAAGGCGGGTGGAATCTGGGAATGTCGTGCATAAGGAGGAAGGAAGAAGCAACTCAAGGAGTGTTGCGGTAGGTCAGGACGTTGCAAGGTTTTGATTTGTGGTTAAGGTTGAAGCTTCCTGAGATTTCTAGGGGACTGAGAATTTAATTGAAAGCAAATGATGATGACCATAAGTTGCAGAGATTAGTCACGAGGGTGCGCCAATGGCATCTGATAAATTGTTTCAAGTGCAGCCGAGTGTGTTCAATTAATTGTTTCCGAGACAGGTAATGACAGGTGTGGAAGGTAGAGTTGATTTAGGTAAAAATAGCTAAATTGGCTTTTGTTTGCCTTCAAGAGCTATGTTTTAAGTCTAAATTTGTACAAAATTGAACGCCTTAACCTGCGTTAAGTGTGCTTGAAGTCTCGCTCCAGATGGCGTTAATTTCGCGGCTAATTTAAATGCAATTATTGTTTCCGTGCTTGAAGAATATAGGAGGAAAGTGCCGGTTCTGAAGTACATGAGTTTTTGAAAATGGTCCCTATGCTGAGGCTATTATTGTAAATTGCAGAAACTTTTACTTTCAAACTTGCAACAACTGTGTCACCAAAGGGTAGGCGTTCCCAGTATTTTGGACTTCATTTATGATGACTTTAATGACTCTTCTGAACTGCAGACTCGTTGCTTGCACTCCGAAAATGCAATTTCTGCAGCGTCAGCCTACTCTTCAACAAGCCATCAGTTAGAGCGCTGTCAAAAAGCGAATGTAGGCTATCTGCATTTATTGAAACTTTGTTGTTTGAACAAGGCGGAGATGTCAGGTGTCTTTGTTGGTGTGTGGTGATTAATGGCTTTTTCTTTGTACTTTTTGGCTGTGATGGTGGTAGATGACATGGATTTTTGAGGGAATGAAAATAGCCTAGGTAGGTCAGTCAGCTAATGAAATGGAGCTTTTGGCAGAGTCGTGTTATTAACTTGAGGCTGTCTCACACATGACAAAAAAGTTTGTCACTTTCACATATATTTAGTAACATCCCCAAATACAGGTGATTTACCGCAGCGGTTGTTAGCCAAAGGCCAGGTGTAAACAAAGCAGCGTCTCCAAGTCGTAAACATTGTGGCGCCGAACTTCCGAGTTTTTATCGGTTTTGAACAAAACCTTTCGTTAAAATTGCGGTGCATTATATTTTTTCTTCAGAGAATCTATTCCGTAGCTCATAAATATGCTTGTTTACCTACCCTTGCCAAAGACAATGAGGTTATTTCGGCGTTTGCCAAGTTGTACAACTTCTTCTATTTTTTCCATGGTTTGCTGTTATCTCAAAATAACAGTAACAGTTAAGGCGGCGGCAATTGTAGTGGATTTTGATACAGAAATTTGACTTTTTGATTCAGTGTTTATTATTCTGTGATCACCGCCATAGTTTCTCGCTGTACTCATAATAAAAAATGGATGTAAACTTGTTGTTTGAGCCCACAAAGAAAAGTTGTGAAAATTCCGCCAAAGTGGGTTTGCGTGGGCCGCTGAGAACAGGAGGCGGGTAAATGTGCACGGTTTTACGTCAGGTCGTGAAATTTTTTGGCAACTTCCCCCTCCCTCAAGTTGTTATTTTTAAATCTCGCCGAGTGCTAATTAAAGATACAAGCGTTTGAAAACAAGAAAAGACCGCATGGTATTTTTCTACTTCTCAGAAGTCTAGAACCACTGCTGTTGCTGCTGCTGCGTAAACACCAGGAGATGTAAAATACCCGGATTCGGTTGAGAAAGACGCTGATGGCGACGCACTTGAATTCTCTAGTGAGCAAAAAGGTTTTCAAGGTGTAGCAATGTTATTTCAGAAGCCAAAATATTTTTCGGCACGTGCTTTGAAATTGTTAACGATGGTTCACACAGCATTGAAAGAATCATGAGTGAAAATTCTGTTGCATCCGCTAAAAATAATCTGTCGAGGCTTCTTGACGCGTTAATTGCACAGCGAGCAAGTATGAAGTCGCGAAAGTGTGATTAGCACAAGGTCGGATGACGAGATTTCGAAGGTTGTTGTTTGGCGAAATGCGACTGGAACATGTATGAAAATTGAGGACTTCACAATGCATCTTTTTTCAGAATTTTCAATAACTAACTTGCTGAATTTTTTATTGTTTTTAGATACCGTCGTCTAGCGCTCAAATGGCACCCGGATAAGAATCCTGAGAACCAGGAATCAGCTACCAAGAAGTTTAAGGAAATCTCAGAAGCCTATGAAGTCCTAGCAGATGGTGAGTTTTGGATTTTGATGAGAAACTGGATGGGACGAAAATAATTTAAGCCTTGTTCAAAGCTATTCTGATTGTTGGGATTTAATTCAGGCTAAAATTCAGCAATTGATAATCAACGAAAATTTGTACATCGGAAGCATAACTTTCGCTAATGAAATTAAGCTCTGATTAAGTCTGACCTGAGAGTCATCAATGGATTCTAATCCTAATCAACATTGGGTTAATCAATATAATTTTCATTTATTTATTTAATCTCCACTTTAGATGGGAAACGGAGATTGTATGATCGTCGATCTGGCAGAACCAACAGAACTCATGCTTTTCGAAATATGTATGAGTCGCCCTTCAGCAGCAGATATTTTGGTAATAGCGTCGGAAGTCCCTCGAGAACTTTTCCATTTCGTTAACCACAGTTTTGGTTCAGTTTCAGTTTGTTTTTGAACTGTTTTCCTCTTCCATGTCTTTCTGAAACATAGATTCTTTTAACAGGATTAACTTTTAAATTAACCGCAACTTGCCATCTTTTTAATTGCTTTTAAAATCTAATGGAGCTTACTTGAACGATCTAATACAGAATCAAAACTTCCATCACCTATACGACATTGGAACAAAGGCTGTTTGTAGGCGTCACAATCAATACATTTCCATCCAATTATGATAATTATGTTTACAATCCACATAATTAGGAATTGAGCAAGGACTTTTGTGATCCAAACAATAACATTGATGGCATATAGATTCATCGGGTGCTGGTAATAATTGGTTCAAGTAGGATAAAACCTATAGTTGAGGCTCTGTAGTCCAAGGACTGACTTTGAAAAAAATAAGTGTTTCTGTGAAGAGTCAAAGTGAAAGTAAATTGAGCGATAAATATGCGCAACATAAAACAATCTTCACGTATCTCAAAGAGCGTGGGAAGAAGATCCAACTTTGATTGACAGATTGAGTCGGAGATTGGACTTCGAATCGAGTGAATGTGGAGGTCGATGTCGTAAACAGTGGAGTGCATTCAGATATCGCTGATCGATACATACAAAACACAAACACGAAACATTGTAAAACCATTCACTTGCGTGTGTGTGACAATAACGATTTTTAAAACGAAAGCTTTGTGAGAGTGTTCAAAACAGTTAACAGAAAAATGAATTTGTACTAATGCATGGAATTGGCAGTACCGGATGCATTATGCATTAAAAAAGTGTGTGCGTGTGTTGCGTGGGTTGTAGGGCATGACACTAAACAAGCTTTTTAAGGATTTTTGGCAATGAAACTAATCCATATTTCACTTTGATTACAGACAAAAGACGCCGAAACTACGACCAAGGTGGCGCCTTCAACGGCTTCCCCAACGGCACTGCCAACCCTAGACGAAGCACCTCTGACTTTGACTTCGACTTCCCCTCGTTCAAGTTCCGAACGCCGGAAGAAGTATTCAGGGAGTTTTTCCGTGGCGGCGATCCATTTGCAGACTTGTTCAGCTCAGCTTTTCCTTCCCATAATCATCACCATCATAACAACCACCATCACAATGGAACTTCAAACGGCGTTCACAGACGCAACGACGATGGCAGAAACGGTCATAGCAACTTGGCCAGAAGTAGTGGATCTTTGCAGTCTTTCTTTTCTCCGTTCGGAGGGCTCACTCTCAACCTGTCGGGATTCGGGTTCAACGATGACGACTTTTGGGGATCTTCAAGCAGTATGGGTGGAGCTAGTGTGAGAAAAACGACCACCTCCACTAGGTTCGTCAACGGCAAGAAGATAACGACCAAGAAGTAAGTAGTATCTCGAATTCTATCATACAAATAAATGTTCAAAATTAACTTATGGTTTGATATTTCTAGGGTCCTCGAAAACGGCAAGGAGACAACGACAATATTTGAGAACGACCTAATGAAAAGCAAGACTGTCAGGGATGTACCAAATCGCTGAAGCGTGTGGGCTTTGATCAAATCCTAGAATTAGCTTGTATCTAACATAAACTGTCATTGTAAATACTTGTTAGTAGGGGTAAACCTCAATTGTTAATAGTCACGCCTTAAAAGTACTATCAAAATTATCTGTGAACGAAATACTTGTTCGAACCACTTCTCAGTAAGCGGTCGCTGTTGTCATGCTATTACACTTACTTGTTAACTATACTAACTTCCGGAAGTCAATTCGCGGTTTGTGCGGGTAGAAGATCTATAGAAGAAGGGTAAACTCAAGCTGAAACTCATGTTGAAGCCATAGTAAGAAGGTTGCTCAGAAGTTGTATACTGTGAAGGCGTCGCTTGTGATGCGTATGGAGATTGCCAAACGTACCTCATTTGTTACCGCCTGTAAAGTGGAATCAATCCAATATCCTATTGTTGAGCAGTTGAGCGCACATTTGTTATTGTGAAAGCCTCGTAGTGCTGAACCTTCATGCCATTGTAACTATTTGAATCAGAAGCGGGTTGGATACCCAGTAAGCGTGTCGTGCACTCATATTATTTATTTCACTAAATTGTATTTCTAATGCTACTTGTAAACGTAACAAACTTATATAACTGTAAACGCTAAGCTTCCCACACTGTTTTCCGAATGGTACTACTACTACTTCAGTGGAATGCCTCATCGCTGCTTCGTAGCCACTTGTGACGTCTGTAGAGAATTCCATTTATCTTAATTTTTAAGTAGGGTAAAACACGAACATTTTGTATAATGTAGCTTAAGTTAAACTTTGGCCGTCCTAGACGTGATCTACTACGTAGATAGACGTTTTTGTTAGTAAAAGATTGCTAAACATCTTTGTTGAGACAAGTATACCATTGGTGTAAAACCTATGATGTGCTAGTTAACACTGTCGAATAACTCTATGAGCTATTCGTTTGAGTAGAACTACAAGTTCATAGCTCACACTGACGATTGACATTTGTGATACTTGTGCAGATTACTCAGACATATCCTGCTGCAATTGTTCGCAATGGTACACATCAAGCTGAAAAATAAAATAAATTGTAGTCGTGATCTAAGTATCAAGCTTTTTGACATTACATATCTTATATTATTGCCAAACAAGAACGATGCTTAAACATCTTTCATTCGCGTTCCAAGTCCTCCAACGCAGACGCCTTTGTTCGGAATTGACCAACTTTTCGTTCCAAACAAGAGTCTTTCCTGACAGTGACCAAAATACTTGGTTAGATTTAAGATTTAAGTTTATCTCCATGCTAAAACTATGCTTGTGACTTGCTGGGCTACAAAATCGAGAAAAACAAGCATCGATTCTCTCTCAAAAGTTTGAAAACTTCCAATCCGAACACCATTTTTCGATAAAGATCCTAGCTTCCTTACAAAAGAAGAATCTTGCATGTGAAACTGCCCAACTGCCAAAAGTTGCAGTTTTGCCCTTTGAAGACCCTTGGTAACATCATATGCTCGATGATACATGCCAAAATAGCAGATGGGTCCAAGACTGCTCATGTAGAACATGATGGCGAATAGGAGCAAGTTGTTTTGAGACGGGAACAAAATGATGGCAGCCGTCAATGGAATGCTCAGCAGGAAACAAAAAATTTTGAAAGTGAAGACAGTGGTGGCGTTTCCAATGTTGAAAACTTGAAGCATGACCTGAAACTCTTTCAGTTTTTGCCATACTCGCGCTGCTGCGCCGCTGTCCACAGGGTTACGAGAGGCCCTGAAACGATACAAAACATGTACCAAATTGTTGAAAAATCAGCATTTTATATAAATTTGAAAATATGCTTACCCTTCCACAAGAGCCTCGATTGATATTGTCCACATTCCCAAAAACAGCATTTGTAAAATTGCAATGACACAGCTTGTTCCAGCAATCATATACGCCGACAAGAAATCAGCAGTGGTAGCAGCAACGGAAAGAGTCCGATAAAGAAGCCCTTCATCCAAAAGACCCTCTGACTTCGCCAAGGTCACGCCAAACTGAAACTGAATCAGCCACTGGGGGTTCAGTGCCAGAAAAATATTAACGAGCCATGGAAGCGTCAATATCGAAGTCGGAAGTGCCAGGAGTAACAAGGCCTCCAGTTTGGGAACTTGAACCCTCCTTTTGTACTTGAGTGTCGAACTCCAAATCAAGGTGAATTCGCCGATGTGCCGTTCTAGTCCCGAAACCATGGCGACGCACGCCATAATTGACCCCGCAGTAGCGATAAAGTATAGCGGGATTCGTAAAGGGTTCCAAAAGCGCTCGTAGCTTACAGCCAGTAAGAACCCAGTCAATATACACAGAGTACGCAACAATAAGAGACAACGTGAGACGGCCCAAATAAACCGTTTCCCCAAACTGGCAGCTGGAGCAACAAACACTTTGTCTCCGTCAATGGTGACGCCCAAGCCCATGTATTTTGAGTAATGCCGAAGGATTTTAAGGTTCCAGTCCACGGCGCTACTGAACGAAGCTGACCTGAACAAGGACATTGTCGAAATCGAAACTGACTTCGTTTTTGGGCTTTTGAAATGCTTACAGAATCCGAGTACAAACCTTTCAACTTGTATTGAGACGGTAAGCTTTAGGTTAGCTTGAAAGCCACTAGCCGTTTGGCTAATGACATGTCTTTCCATTCGAGAGGAAGTGAAAGGTATACGGCTTTTACTTTGTAAATTGACAGCCAGAACCACTCAAAAATAAATATACTTTGAAAGCTTCTGTCATAGTCAAATATTCTATCAAAAATTTTACCAGGTAACAAGACAAGCAAATAGCAGTCAAGCGCAAACACGTGCTGTAAATTTATGGACCTGTCAAAAATATATTATTAATGAAGAATGGAGGTTACGTGTGATATCCGCTTCGTTTACAATCGGGTAGTCTTTTGTTTACTTTGAAATTTCAGGTGCCAAATTTTCAAGTTAGGTTCTACCTGAGCTAGGATTTTCTCCAAGGTATTCAAGTCAAGCTAAAGCAAAGAAACTGATATCGATTGAACCGTGTCTCATGGAAAGTAACAGTTGAAGTTTTTAATGTGAAACTAAACAAGTCTATCTATTCGGTATCCAAGTCCATTGTAGCCGCCAGAGCTCTTAAAACTTTCCCGGTTTTGCCCCTTGGCAAAGTTTTTACAATATACAGACCGCCTTTGAGCTTCTTGTAGGAGGCAACTTGATCTGAAACACAAGTGAAAGCGGGTTGTCACAATGGATTTTTCTTCAAGAATCGCTAAAACTTTTGAATGATTACCATCAACAAACTGCTTAATGTCATCTGTCTTAGTTCCAGCAGGCGCATCATCCTTTAAAGTTATGACAGCTCTCGCTATGGTGTCGCCCCCAAGCGGATCTGGTACACCGAAACAGCATGCTTCCTTAACTGCGGGGTGGCGAAGCAGAATTTCTTCCAGTTCAGCCGGAGATACCTACAGAAAGCTCTTATAAGTAAAAAATTTCCACCTTCTCTTAAATTATTATGATTTTGTATGAGCTTACCCAATTTCCCCAATGCTTGAACGTCTCTTTCAGCCTATCAATTACATAAATATTCCCATCTTCATCATAGTATCCCATATCACCCGTCAGTAGCCAGCCGTCCTTGAAAGCCTTCGCAGTCTCTTCAGGCTGTCCATAGTATCCAACGGACATGATTGGACTTCTGAAGGCCAATTCGCCTCGACAGTTGACTCCCAGAGTCTCACCGGTATCGATATCAATCACCTTCATTGACGAATGCGGATACAGTCTTCCAACAGACAAATACGGGACATTTTTTATCATCTGAATCCTCTCCTTGTAGGCCAAATCGACAGTTGTTGTCAGAACTCCACACTCGGTCATTCCAAACCCATTGATCACGTACTTGACGTTCGGTAATGTCATCATCAAATCGTAGAACTGCGGAGTCAGGACAATCCCGCCAGTACAAATCATTTCGAGTGACGACAGGTCATATTTTTTCGCTTCAGGATCAGTAGCCAACGGAGCAACGATTGTCGGGAATGCCAATGTCAAACAAGGCTAGAAAAAGAGATAGATTTTTATAATCTGGATCTGGGCTTAAAATAGATTTATAGTGATTCAAAACTTAATACCTTGTACTTGTCAACAGCCTTGAAAATATTATCCTTGTTGATTTCATGCATTCCCAGGATCCACACTCCGATATACAAGTTTCTGAATGGAAACAAGCAGCCCAAAACATGGGTACTTCGACCAGCCAAAAGACCAGGCGGCTCATGAGGAGGAATACCAGCTGTTCCTACGCAGAAATGAAGTACGTTCCTGTTGGTGTAGATGGCGCCCTTGGACATGCCAGTTGTTCCGCTCGTGGTCAGCACCACAACTGGGTCATCAAGGTCTCCGACAGGCTCCTCTGGGCATGCTGAGGGCGGGAAATTCAAACAGTTTAGTCACTTCAAATTTGGCGCTCTTTTCTCCACGCTTACCTGAGCCATCGTCTTCATAAAGCTCGTCGATGCTAGTACATCCTTCAACCTGGCCAAAAACAATTATTTCCAGGTCACCGCCAGACGCAACTTGAGCTCGTTTAACTTGGTCCACCGAAAACGGGTCGCAGATGACCCAACGGCATTTCGTCTGCTTAACTCGCATCAAAAGTGTGTCTGAAAAACAGGTAAGTTGCCACTCTTTTTCTAGACTTCGCCACTAGAGGGCGCTGCGCGCGCACTCACCAAATGTGTCTTCAGGGTACACGGAGTACGTGATACCGCCAATTCGCCAGATGCCCATAATCGTCGTAAAAATCTTGGTCGGATTCATAGTCATGTACAAGGCCACGTCACCTTTTCGCATTCCCCGTTTGTACATGGCGCTTGCCGATTTCCTTGACATTGGATCCACATCGGAGAACTTGATGTTCTCATCTGTTATCGTATTTGTCTTGAAGCAAAAAATCATATTGATATTCAGCTTCAGGTTTATATATATGATATACGTAGTTATTATATTTATAAACTTACCAGCCAATTTTTGCCTGGCCTCAATTTTGCCCATCTGTTGGCGTGCCCCAGGAGAAATTCGCAAGCATTGCGACACTCGAATTTTGGAAACTCGTACACATCATCGTACTGAGACTTTAAAATGGGCTCCATTTTTGTTAAAACACGGTTGAATTTTACAAAATTTATTGCACGTGAAATGAACCACATCTGCACAGAAACTGGCATACATCTTTACGATCCAAATAGAGTCAAACTCGTATTCAAGGTCGGTTTGATAAGCTTTACATGTCAGCTTTCAATTGTCTGACAAAATCGCCTCTGGAAAGAATCAGCTACTCTAGCGCTCACATTCATTCAATTAAAAAATAGCACAACCACGTGTATCTTATCATAAGCTGTGTATGTATAATTTAGAATTGACAGTAAAATCCGGACTAGGAAAACATCTACCTAGAACCTAAAAGCAGCGTACTAATAAAACACATGGCGTTCAACCTAGAATACACTGCGGAATGCTAATAATAAAATAATAATAATATTATTATGTTATTTTGTATTTTGTTACACCGCTTTTGAAATGCGCATTTAATTGCAAGA
Source organism: Sphaeridia pumilis (assembly GCA_034698345.1). NCBI lineage: Eukaryota > Metazoa > Arthropoda > Collembola > Symphypleona > Sminthurididae > Sphaeridia > Sphaeridia pumilis. The sequence goes on from JAQGBJ010002685.1 coordinate 15,163, forward strand.
TCCAAATGTTAAACAGCTGAATGTTCCTGGCGTTTGATTTCATTTTTAAAGAAAAAATCTTGCTCATTCAGCAAGCATCATTTTGTAGCAAATTCCTGTTCTTTATATGCGGCAGATTTTCCCAGACTTTCTTTTGTGGATTCTTGATTGTATCACGATGATTCCCATGGCTTTCCTTGTACCTGTTAATTTGTCAACCAGCACAGGTGTGCAAACATGATTCATAA
>JAQGBJ010002686.1:0-15388 GCA_034698345.1 Sphaeridia pumilis
GGGAGCAGTTTTGTAAGAAGAGACTACCGACACAAGAACTGTGTTTGATTGTTTCCACCACAATGGTGCTAAAAACAGTTTTGTTTTACATCTTTAACCGCACTGTCTAAATATCTGTCTCTTTTGTCGAATGTATCTTAATTTGCGGCTTCGGCAAGAAACTGAAGCAATCAAAACATTTTAAGCCAATACTGTTCAGGTTTCCTCGAGATCTCGGTCTGAAGCAGTACATTTTCTGTACTGCTTCGGAATAGTTACTAATTATAAATTTTACATGTAATACAATTCAAAATGTTAAATCTTGTCTTCGTACTTTCCCTTGACTCTTCATCTATATAGTCCAGAATTCTGTGCGGGAGTCTTTCTGCAGTGGCGGAAATAGTACTTTTACTTTCAGAGCTTTCTCTCATTTGGGACAACTGCTCTAAAAAGTTAGTCATCTTAAAACTGGTCCAGCAAAGGAAGCAACCTCGCTACCAGATTCACAGAGGAAGAAAGGTGCCGGAAGTCGGCGGCCCATGTGATCCTTGGATTTTTAAATTAGTGGGTGGACATGACGTATCTTCAGGTTGTGCAAGTTTAGCCAGCGGACAAATGAGCGAGATGAGAAAGAGCGGGAGAAAATGATGATCAAGTTAATTTGAATGGTTTTTAAGGAAACAAGTTTTGTGTGAGCAATGGACGGCGGATGATGATGATTAGGCCTTTCCAGTTCAATGTGTTATGTATGTGTGTATGTGTGTGAACAACAGGTGTTAGAACTGAATGGGGGGTCCACCACAAATCTTGCTTTCCTTCCAAGGTGAGAAGGGGCGAGCGTTTTCCTGACATTCTTACCCCTGAACTGGACACCTAGTCAACCCTCTGGCCGTCCGTCAATTGCCCAACACGACCGATTCGTCATTGCCTCAAAAACACTCCGTAACCTATACCCTTGTTTCAGCAAAACTTAGTCACATAAACACCCCTTTGCGGCCGGGTCACGCAACAAACTAGTAGTAACGGAGCTTGTTCCTCTAACGAACAACAAAATATACCCGAAAGCAGAATCTGGTTGCAGACCGGTGGTGATGGATGAAAGCTAAAAAATTGCAGCTGGTCGCTAGAAACGTATGCGGTATTTAAGCTATCATCACTTGGGAAAATTACGAATCGAAATATGCAGCCGTAATTACTGATTACAAGTCTGAAGCTCGCTGTTATACAAAAGCAGAGCCTTAAATTAAAGAGCCCTCATAGAGAAACTACCTCCAGGTTTCACTTGGGAGAAATTACTAGAGGCGCTTGTTCAGCATGAAAGAGACTAGACGCTGTCTGTCTAACGAAATAGGAATGAAAGATGATCTTTCCTTGAACGTGTAATGGTGCAGTCAAAGTCGAAGACGGCCGGCATCTTTTTAACCCTTTCATCTGCTATTATTAGTCTGCATTTATTATCGGCTACACAGGTTGTTTGATAATTTACCCCATTTAGTACCCTTAGAAGTTGCCGGCTCGCTCATGCCACTCATTTCAACTACACAAGATGATATCGATGCTCATACTGCGTAAGGTCATGTTAAACTGCAAGAATACATGAGATCAGCCTTTAGTGACGCATTTATCTTTTTCCTAAGTGATATCCTGATGGTTACACCTGTTTTCACCCTTCTAACCTGTGGCCCAAGATATTTTACACAGGGTGATGTACACATACTAAAAATTCTAACAAAATCTCTCTCTATTAAACTTAGACGAGCTATTACGGATCAATCACAAAATTACATCCACTTCAGGGCTGTGGACGTGGAGGAATAAACGGAATTTGCCGCGATAGATTATTCATTCTAACAAATGACCAGGCTACTCCTGAAACTCGAAATGACTATTCTAGACATATTTAAAACAACACTTTTGATCATGTACTCCAAAAAGTAATGAAGCATATTTTGGTAAACTTATATGTTTGCAAATTTAAATTACTAAAGTCACATTTCCATTTCAAAAATTTCAAGATCCAAGTCCGGCTGCTTCGGGTACGTACTACAGTGAAAAATGTCATCAAAGATCTTAACCAATTATGGCAAATTTATGACCTACAACGTACACTGAAGAACTAGCCTGCTTCGATCCCGTACCTTTTTTTATTTTATACTTTAATTGCGAACTTTGATCTGAACAACCTTAATTCTTCTTCACATCTGAAGTTAACGCACGAAGGTTCTTACCGCATGCTTTTTTACCACCAATCAGTCATTAGGAACTGGATCTGCGAAGCGTCCCAGGCTGCGTTGCATGAACCACGAGCAAGAGATTCAAATTTCCCGCTCTGAATTGATGAATTGTACCGAAGTAAGAAGTCAATAAGCGATCGATTCAAAAGTACAAATCATATTCGGGACGTACATTGCCTACATATGTGCACAACTCTGCCTCAAAGCACATCAGATCATCAATACAGCAGTTTAATGTCGATTGGGATGATGAATTATAGCAATTGATACGACGTGCAACTTTGGAAATTTAATGGCAATGGGATGACACAACCTGTAATTAACTTTGAGATTTATCATTATGATTGTTGCTAATGAGATGGAGATGGGCACACAAACCCAGCAAATTCACACAGTATTTCCTGCGGCATTCCGGAATTCCTTCAACTACTGCTAAAACATGCCGGTTTGCGAAGACTAGTTAAGTCCAAGTCAGTAGCAAATCATGTCAGTTTGTTGGCAACTCATGTTTCTTACACCGAGATATCATTACACAAGGTACTGAATCAACCATAACTGCACCCCTTCATTATCTCCGTCTTTACCTCGTTTCCATTCGCTACAAGTTTTTTTGAAATGCCACCTATCGAAACTCGCAGAGGTGGGAAATGCAGGTGCAATGAATTTTATTGTTCAAGTCCTTGACAGAATCGAAAAATAATATGACAGCATCAAGTGCAAGCTACGCCATGTAAAACCCATTATTCTTGTTTGTGACGGGCAATCATGTCGTTTAAACCGTGTAACAACCTTTGCACAAACCATCTTTTCAAAATTACACCGTCTTCTTGCATTAACTCTCAAAACATGGTTCTTTGTCAGAAATTTGCACTTGAACTCGGTTTATAGAAACTTGGTTTGAACTGGCATTCGAAGGATTGAAAATGCATGCATAAATCTGACAACCTCACAATATGTCTGCCTGCAGTCCAAACAAGGTAACGATAAAGTCATTAGAATCTTGATTTTCTTGTAATTTTTTCTGGTATCAAGATGTTAGGTTGTTCCCAGGGCAGGAAGTAGCGGTGGCAATCCTTTAGGACGCAACGAACACAATTGAAAATTTCATTGTTACATTACATTCAGTGACTTTGAAGCGTCTCGTGTATAAATGTCGAATTCAAGAGCGGACCACGACTGTCAAAAAAGATTTGTTCCACAGCATGGAGTCTACTAAAGGTGCATCATCCTCAACAGGTTGAATTAGGGGAGCATTCAGCTACGCTAAAATGACGTATGACAAATTTTTCATGTCGCGATTCTTCAACTTTTAATTCTTATCAATTCCGCACTCTTGGACTCCACCACGGTTCACAGCGTTCCTAATAGATTTATGAAGGTAAACACGCCTAATTGTCTCTCTCAATCATAATTGAATATAGCTTTCTGCTCCAAGCTTCTCAAACTCCCCCTGTCGGCGGCTTGATTCATGTGGCTCAGCCATCCGTTTTATTGTTCTCAAAGACATACCATGAGCAGCGCACATATTGCGGGTAACATTTTTATCAACAGCTCAGTTCCTAAAACATCAGACTATGTTGAAGTTGCAAGCAGCATTTCGATTGCATAGTTACTAAACTTTTATTCACTTGTATGCTCGTTTCTGTCCAATTGTCAGAGAGAAAAACAATATCTTCATTCACCCCTCTCCGCCCCGTCCTAGTATGCTTTGACAGAGCGTGAACAACACATTTCCGGAAATCATTCATTAAGCATTAAATCTTTCAACAATGAAAAATGCCCGGATGACGTCTCCGTCAAGCCTTCAGTTAGTATCCAAGACTGTTCGGAACGTGCACTTAACGCTCACAGTACATGATCATTCCACCCTAGTAAAGCTCTACGGAATCGAGATTCGAGCTGCATCGAATTCGCTCAAAGCTCTGAATCGTTACAAAACTGTAGATATATACCTTTTTATTCTAGAAAGAACCTCATTGAAAACCACAAAAGTGAATCACCAATTTCACACTTTACTTCCGCTTATAGTTTACCCGCTCCAAACCATTTTTAACATCTCGTTCTCTGGAACGTGTCTTTGTAACAAATCGTGAACAAGCTTCACATCCTAATCGATCCGGGGGGTCACTAATGATGTCTTAATTCTTTGGTGTCAGGACTTGAAATGGCTCAATTCGATAACCGTGAGTAAAATGTTCAAGAATCACCAGGCTTTGGAATAGAAGAAATGAATTCCAATTTGGGATCTGCATGGATATTTAGAGATCAGAATGATGCGGCAATTTTGACCAAAACTAAGTTAGTTTCAGTCACAAGTAAAGAAACATTGACTGGCAATGGAGCATAAAACCAGGAATTCACTGACTGAATCTAATTCAATAACAATGAGGTGAGGTGAGGTTAATAACTACTTGCGTTTATCATGCTTACCTACCTTGTTCATGTATTTATCAATTGGTTATTTCCCTGAATTTCGTGCCTGAGCAGGTGTGGTGCGTGAGCCGTTCGGGTTTCTGCGTTTACTAGTTGAATGCAGTTTGCCTAACGGCTCAACCATATCACACCCCAATTGCAACCTGTTATAATTGCTATTCTGTTACATCTCACGTAGAATTTCATTATCATCACGCAAACAACCAAATGTGTACTAATTTTATCTATCGTCGGGTTCTCTTTGTCTTTGCAGTATTCAACTTTGCAGGAAACAGAACTTGATCTGAACGTTGAAAGATTGAAACCATAAACCATTCAACAAATTCAGCTTGAATTGTTTCCTTTTCGGTAGCCAGGGGAATTTGCTTGTTTTTTAAGAGTCTAATTTCAAATAGCTTTATTGTAACAAGCTAAAGCCAGCTTTCATTTTTTGTCATTTGAAGTACTCTGGAGACACTTTGACCATGATGGGTTTTACCTGGCTCACTTGATTAGATTACGAATCAAGTTCTGCAAATAGCCGCCCAAGTCTAAACTTTCATGGAGGTGATTGAGCTGGTAAATTACCGCAGAGCCAGCAATAAAATGGCCGACTTCCATCCCGCCCTAGCGCAGGTGAATATTTTTCAATCTTTTGTTACGCATCAGTTTTACTCCACTTAACCACTGCCTGACTCTGACTCCACTTAAAATTATTTTGCTTTTGGACCAGTAATGTCTCTGTTTCCCTTGTCGAGAAATCTAAATCTCCGTCATTAAGGGTCTGAATAATGCGACTTGAAACAAGCAACAATGTTATTAAGTATCTCTCAGAAGAACCTGTCCGCCTCACCGTATATCTTGCTGTGATCAAGGCTTTTGAGTAAGAAGTAGTCAAATTGACAAATTGGTCTTGAGAAAATTGTGACTGTTTCAGTCTTTTGAAAGGTAGCGTCACGCTGTAATCTATGGTTTATAGAATTCAAGATTGAGCCGTCGTTCTTTGACTGTGAACCCAATTGAGCTCATTAGTGTTGAGATGTTTCAATGAGTCCCACCAAAGCTAGCCACTAGTTTAGTTTAGTTTCATTGGAAACAAGAAACAAATCCAACAATTTCTACGTTCTCTTGGAGATGATGCACTTAATGATTACATGTTCCTCTCTTGTCTGTTGTCGGTTTGGTAAAAAATTTGGTACACCACTAATTGTAACAAGTTTGTCTTTAGCCATGCTCGGTGAACAATCGTCTTTAAACTGGCATCGTTTTACATGTACTGTTTTTTCAATCATATTGTGTTAGAGATAAGATTTCACTACTCATCCTAACTGTATCATCTGGCTCATCGAGTTGCTCGGTAAAAACGTCAAGAACTCCCCATTGAAGGTATTGTACGGAATGATTTTCTCTAATTTTATAAGCTGTGAAGCTCTCGGTGACTTTTCTCTACAAAGCCCATGGTCCCTTCGTTCTGTACGTATGCATTGTTCATGTTCCTCCTGATTTCATAATCATCGCAGCCAGCCTTCTTGCTACTTGTCTTTAGAGGCACGTTGTTCTGGCATTGATTGAAATGAAGAAATTATAACATTCGATCTACGAGGACAGCCCTATTCACTCTTATTCCTCCAGTAGCTGTAGCTTGAAGAAGTACACAATGTCGATTGAGTAGCGGACTACAATAGGAAATAGCTGTAGGATGTTCTAAAGCATGCATCGCATCCGTCGCATCGCTTTAATTATGCATCTGTGAGCGTAAAATTACCAAATTACGTGATGGGTAAAAGCAGGCGGAACGAAGAAAGTTTCGACTGACACTACGAAACGGGCTTTGCTCTAATGTTCAGTAGCTGCCTTAAGGACTTGTAGAAACTAATGAATCGCGCTTGATTATAGTGAGTGGCTACTACTGGTACATGCTACTAGTAAATGAGGATACGATTAACGCTTCAGAATTGAAATGTCCCCCCGCATCCTTCACCCCTCCTGACATAACAGAGAAGTCAGACTGACGGACGTTTTGACTTGCCGTTGTTGCCTTCATACTATTGTCCGTCTTTCACCTTGACTGACAATCATCGTTGCCAGTTTCTACCCCCACCGCCCAACCTATTAGCGCTAGCGTTTGCCGCATTTAAGAGACAACCGAATCCCAAAAAACTTGTGCGCTCACAAGTCAGTAATGATAACTTTTGATGTGACGTCAGGTAGCCAGCTGATGATTTACGCCTTGGAACCGGCCGATTTACACTTGACATCTTGCTTCTCTATTCACTACTGCTCTCAGGGGACGCGGTCTTTCAGCGGCCTCTGATCAACTTTTCTCATTGTGTCAAGTGTCAGTGCATAATTAGGTGACGGTGAGCTGATAAATTATAACGATGGCAGTAAATAAGACAAGAAAACGATGAAGATTCAGTCAAAGCATAACGACTTTGTACCTCATCTTCATCCATCAACTGTTTTCTTGATCCGTTCTGCATGCAATGGGTTTGCGTAATTATACATTCTTTCAAAGTCAAGGTGCTGGCGCGATCTCAATTTCAATCTGTCCAACAGTCGCATTTGCCGTAGTTTATACAACGGCCTACAACCCTGTCATAAGGAATACGTCATCAAGGCGGACGAATTCATGGCTTCTAACCGGAAATGAGACTAAAAGATGATGACAAGTGCGATTTTAGCACAAAAGCCTCCGACGGACTCAAGATGAAATCTTTTCGCTGATGACAGAATGATTCAGTGAACTTTGAATAGCGTAATAATGATAGAGAAAAAGATAATTTCGTGCGGAACGACGAAATTTCTGTTAAACATTAACGCAAGTGAACTATCATCAAACTTCTAGAGCCAATACCGATGGAATCACCTTGAATTATGTAACCATACAACGCCAGTCATGCCTTCGGAAGCCCGAGTTTTTATTTTAACCTTACAGCTTATGGGTATCCCGTTATTATGTCAAGATACCAATAAATCATGTTTTCAAGTTCTTTTCGGTTCGTTGCTCGTGGAAAAATTACCTTGTTGTTAAAAAAAGCTTCATACGAGGACATTAACCAATATTCTGGTCGTAGCCGATTGACCATCATTGCGTAGGTTGCGAACTTCCATTTTAGTGATTTCCGAATCGTTTTCTGTATGTCAAATTTAATGGGCATGACTATTGTGAAAACATTATATGCAAGTTTTATTCTTTTGCTACAGGAAAGATTTAATTTGCGCTTAAATTGTCTTAAAAGGGCCAAAAAAACTGTCACTTGTGTTGTGATGGGGGTTGTACATAATATATATCAAGAACGAGCGTTCGTCCTACTCTTGTCGTAAAAATGCATTTTAAGTTAGTGTGTTAATAATAATTTTTGCAGTCAGATGCCGTGTGAGCTTAAACCTTTGAGAGCTGCGCTCAGTACAGGGCTTACCGATGCGCTTTTCGCAATGTTGAGCTACAAAGTCGACTTCTCTACTGATTGTGATGAACAAGGATGGATGACGACGGCGTTAATAAAAAGGTGTGAGAACAAAAGTGGCTTTAAAATGATTCGGAAGACCCCCACTGTTTGTTTTCATGAGAGAACCACATTTACGAACAAGCTTGTGTACCCTTTCTAAATAGTGTGAATTTATCATTATGAGTCAGACTCAAGCTAAATCGCATAGTCGTAGCCTGCTCATTCATTTCTCGGGAGAACGCTTTGCTTTGGTTTTAAAGACTGCTCCAGGTTAACGTGATTCCGTCTTTGATGTCGGCTTCGGCTAGGAATGACTCGAGTTGCCGCAAATGGGAAACGGCACACGCATATCTCCACTTCAATTTCCTAAAGTTGCAATGGACTCGCCTTGACTTCTTGATCATCAGGGTATGTTTTATTTTCCTGTTTTTTCTACATACTTCCGCACAAAAGATTAGGAGTCAAATTCACCATGTAAGGACAATGAACATTTGCTCTTAACATGACAGCGCACGTAGAGAAAGTCTGAATAGCAATTTAATTTAGCTAGTTTTTCCAGAAAAGTTCATATTAAGCTGTGAAAGCCAACATAAGCGGAAATAGTTGTGGAACGTTTTATTTCTCATAGTTTTTCTTGTTTCTACCTCAAATTCCTGGCATGCTCTTTATGGACATGCCAAATTATGAGTATATATAACTGCGAAGTATTTACAACCTCCCAAATTTCCTTTCATCTCTTCCTTTGTGGGAGACTTTTGTCTCATTACTGCAATCATACCACACAGGCCAAGCGACCACCAAATCAAATATTTGCCCTATCACGGGCAATCGGACTTCGAAGAAAACATTATATTTTAATGTGGTTTTGTAATTTCACAAGTCTCGAGCCTAATAACTTTATCGCCTACGTTCTGGGGCGATTATTGATTCCAGTACTCTTTGGATTTTCAGAGACCGTTCGAACAGACCGGGTATAAGAAGTAAATCAACTTATATTCAAATTGCTTCATTGTGGTCGGTGACGGTGATACCTCAGTCTGAGACTGAGATATCCAAAATCTATTGTCAAGCCAAGTTCAAGACTAACTGCAGGCATGGTTACAAATCTGTTTGTTTGTCGGCAGGCGGTCTCACTGACAGAGGTAAAAAGACATCATCATCGTCGCATCATCCCCTTAAGATTTCAACAAATGTAATCGCATCTTGTGTGTTCGTTCAGAAACACAACATTAGCTGACTTGTGGTTGCGTCAGTTCATACAGAGTCGAACAAATCCCGATTTTTTATTTCTCGCTCAATAACTTCATAAAACCCGTTCATACGGTGGCCGGAGCCTGTTTGTAAAATGTCATTATTCCGCTCTATATCCTGCGAACTAAAAAATTAATTGAAGATTCTTGTTCTAAACTCGTATTACATAGCATATGTAGTAGCAACGGAGAGGTTGTATTGTAACGAGACATTTTTATTGAAACTGATAACTGATGTAATGATTCAAATGCTACTGCTATTAAACTGCTGCTTCATTGCGGACTAAAATGAGCTGAGAAATACTAGTTTATTGCTTCAGTTTTGAAATAATTCCCCTACTTGGAATGCATCACGCAAACGCGTCTCGGGCATTGAGTAACTTTGTAATGACCACCAGTAAACATAATTAGCCACAGGGTAAATCATAAGCAAATTAGAATGAACCTGCGCCATCTCACCTGGTGGTATCATGGCAGCCACCAGCATTTAAACATTTAATGGCTTCTGTACGTCGTAAATTAGCATCGTTTCAACCAGAGTCAGCTACCGAACAAGTTCATCCCTTAATATTCATGCAAAAGAAACTCAAATTAACAGCAAAGTAATATTGGAACGTAAATAACATGCTTGAAGACGGCGGAGAATCAAACAACTGAAGAGCCTGTACGATCAATCGACCGCCCGATGCTGCCATACAACAGACCATCAAACAGAATCAATTTCAAGCAGGTAGTCGATACATATGTAAGGCGATCGCTTCCGTTGCGTATTCTTTAATGAACTAGGAAGTTTTATATCCATCCCCCTGGACTAATTACCTTGAAAGATGATTCTCTTTTTCCATCAACTTTGCTTGTACGGGGAAGTACATACGTTTATCGCTGTCTTGAATGGCCATGCTGCCTTTAATTTGTATTTCAGCAACAACAGCCGGTGAGCCTCTTTCGATATTCCTTCATTCATGTATGGGAGGGAGTGCAGAATCAATATATATCGATTTCTTCACTCAAGACGGTAGGTAAATGAAGCTTATTTAGCGATTGGGATAGAATCTAAGAAATTGTATAATGAGGTACATTTGGAACGTTCAAGTTACGTTAAGCTCATGTTCGTAGCTAAGCATTACCCTTCAGCTCCATCTCGCATCGATTACTTTTTCGGTTTCCATTTGTTTGTTTGCTCACCGACCAAAATTGATTCATACCCGTTATACCTTTCATATTAGAATCTATAAGAACTTAAGGTTGACTTGCAACTTGCAAGCATCATCACTTGACTCGACCCAGTTTTAAAAATTCCCTGAGCCTTTCGCTTTTGATACCTCGCTCAACGAGCTTTGTTTATGATCATGAGTTGGGTATACCTTGAAACTTTCCGACCGATCGTCCCTTAAACCCGGAACAAATTATGGGATGATCCAGGCCGCCCGGAAGATGTTTACTTTTTGGTCGGTAATAGTTCATTGATTGACTCCAGGTCTATTATGTTTGTTCCAAAGTCATTCATAGTTATTCACGCATTTTAGGAAATATGACGAGCGAAAAGATCGTGAATCGATTCTCAAAGTACCGCTTCGGCTCTACAAGGTGGTAAAAGGTGTTACATTTTACATGTTATTGTTGCATAATTGCTTTGTTGTCCCAAACTCTTGCCACTATAAGCTCATCAGAACAACAAGGCTTCAACGAGGCTACTTTTTCCCATCTTTGCTCCTGAACAACTTTTCTATACTTAACAATTCGGTCATGTACATGTGTGATCTTCTTGGCGGCTTCTTTTACCAAAATCAAAGCCAACGATGATTACGCCAAGTACGTCCATAAGTGAAAAGCGATAACATATAACGCAAAGACCTGAGCTTCCGTGTATGTTTGTGTGTGAAACAATCGCACAGATCTCATCAGCAACATCTTCTTGTAAGTTGTTTTTCCTTTTTATAGCGTCGTCCTTATTCAAAAGAACACGGTAACCACAACAGAAAACAAAGACACTTTTAGCATGACAAAAGCTTTCTCTTTCCGGGCCAAAAGAACGGTCGGAAATGGTGATGTACATATACACATTGCCCAAGTTGAAATTACACGTATCATTATCTTATGCCAACATCCTGCTTTGCTTCTTTGTTTTTGCCAATCATCCCAAACTCGTATCGTGGGTGCTGTCGATTACACATAAACAGAAAAACCAACTATGACTTGCAAATTACCTAGGCTTTGGACCTTGGAAATCTGTCCAAAAACTCACATAATGCTCGCTGAATAATGATCTAGTTTACTTTTGTGGTTTGCGGCTCCTTTCCACACATCCACCCTCGTCATCTACCACTACCAGAGCCTCTCTCCAACACTGAACTCGAAGCTGAAAATATTATATATACCTAGTGTGCGTAGATTACTGCGGACCTTTCAGTGAAGTAAGGTAAACAGGGCTCATGCATTTCAGATTGAAAACAAATTGTGGGCTACTTACTCATTCTCCTAATCATTCTATGAAATTAGGCTCTTTGTTTTGCCAGCGGATGCAGACAAAATCCCTGACTGGAACGGTCTGTAGTCTGTGCTAATCAAACAGTATAATGCCCAATGTTACTTAACTCGGTTGTTCTACAATAAACGTGTGAACATTTGTTCCTTCTCGAATGTACCGCTTAGGTTTCAATAAGTCGGCCTTTTCCCAAAAGAAAGCCGCACACGTATTCTTCTATAAAAACAATTAACAACTCGATGCACCTTGCGCAACAACTTTCGTGAACTTTCATGTCCGCGTTTTTCAGCATTTCAAAAGAAATCTCGGCACTTCCAACGGAAGCGAGCAACTTTTAAATCACTTGTCGGCGACGATGAGCACCAGAAATGCTTGATGACAAGCAAAAAGAAGTTGAACCTCATCATTTGAGGCAGAAAATACGTAGTTAATTCTCTAAAAACTAATGGCACTGACTTAACACGTAACCAACGGTAGAGATGGTTCTGATGCGGTTATAATGACCGACGAAAGCTATATATTTGATTGATCTAGTTTCGAACGGTTCGCATGTAAATGTAACATTCAAGAACAAGTAAAAACACTTTAACAAGGGATAGGGATTCGAAGGTATTTTGACAGAGGCTGCCGGATTCTTCTAACTTCATTCCCATATGTGTGATAATATTTACCCACTTACGATATGAGTTATATATTATAAAATTAGCCCACTAACTACTGTATAACTCACGATACTCAATTTGTATTTTCGTAGACCACGGCTAAAAAGCCGGACACCCCGAATCTGGACTACGTAATTTAGACTGGCTGAAAAATGATCGACCAGACAACACACTTGTATTTCCACGGCCTGCGCCATCTAGATTAAAAGAATGGTAAGCTTGGTTTCCAAAGCCGGGGATACCACTAACTCCAACTGGTGCTGGACCGACGAAATGCTTCACCGATTGCATCAGTGCGGTCTCCGAAGTGGAGAGGGCGCTTGTCGCTTCTTTATTTTAAGAGCCTATTTTTTCGTGATTGAATTATGCTTTTTAAGCAAGAAAATCTAGCTACTAGCTAAATAATTTTTTGTAAAACATATACAATTTTCGTTCCCACCTGTATTTTCCGAAATCATTCCCAGAGGTCCAGCGTATGAAAGTCGTTGCAACTTCACTCGAACATGGCACTAATACATCCGCATATTTGTATACATAAACACTTTGTGACTTTGAACTATGCATCTATTTTTGGTCATTGGTTGTAAGTAAAGCTGGAAGAAAAGACATCATGGACATTAATTCTTGGGCACTCCTGTTCGGCCCACAGGAATTAGCTTCAACTTTTTGTCCAAATCGTTTTATTGTCCTCATCTGAACGAACATTAAATAAACGCTAGTAAAAGCTAATTTGTCAAGCAAAGCATTAACTTCGAGGAAAGCCGTGCGCTCAATTCAGCCTCCACTTCTTTTTGGCATTATACACAGTGGTGAAATTTCATACTTCCGGGAGCCCCAAATGCCCGAGAAATGGACTCGGTAATAGCAATAGCGGCTGAGAGCACTTACTTGATTTGAGCACTCGCTCACCACATCTCTTGGCACAGCTCCGGCGGTAAGTCAAATGCGGCGTCGGCTCTCATTGGTTCTGCTGATACCGATAAGCATCCCACAAGAGGCAAGAAGTTCGTATCAGAGATCCCAAAGCGCTCTCGTTCCCGCCCCTTGTTCGGAAGTAGGGGAGAAAGTTGCAGAGCTTTCACACTAATCACAATGGGAAACTGCTTCGGTGGCGCCTAATTCATTCGGTGATTATAGCTATGGCCAATTGAAGCTCTACCCACTGTAAAATTGGGCCTGAGTAATGTTGGCCGTGTCAGGAGCACCCATGGTACTTGTGGTAAGCCCTCGTTATGAATCCTTTAAATCCGGACTCATACATTTTATGAATCACTGGAAACGTCATTCACTTCAGTTCGAATCATTTCCAAGTGAACAGTGTCTTTTCAAAGTCTCTGTGGCAGCGGGGCAACGTGCAACAACGACTTCTTACGAGTAAAATATTCATATAATTGTTACTTAAGAATCAGTTCATAGTAATTAGCCAGGTGAGAGTGATTCAATTAACCAGGCCACGCCAAGATGGCAACAAAAAGTGAGGAAAATTCAATTCCGCCAGCGTTCTCCATTCAGAATATTCTCAGCAAGAATTTTGACGGAGTTTGGACGACAATTTTGTCAAATAACTCTCAAGATTCAGATCGGACCGCACGGACATCTGAGTGGGATTCTGAAGCAATTGATATGAGGATGAAGCATCAGATGACAGCAGGTAATATCTTTAATCAAATTTTGAAACCGGAAAATCAAGAGAAACTTGCTCGTCGCTGGAATTAAACCGCGTAGATATGGCGTAAAATAGGCAAAAGCTGGCAGCGAATCTTAATTTCTGCTTTGCAAATTTTTTGCAGAAGGCGAACTGAAGCCAAGGAAGAAGCGTTCTCGGGCGGCATTTTCACACGCGCAGGTTAGTGAATGAAACAAGATTACCGTGTTCTGTTAACAACTTGATTGGCTATTTTCTCTAGCAATAGGAGGAACACTGAAAAACATAAACTTATTAAATTTATTTCTTTTACAGGTTTACGAACTTGAGAGGCGTTTTAGTCACCAACGGTATTTGTCTGGTCCAGAAAGAGCTGATCTAGCCCAGGCGTTGAAGTTGACAGAAACCCAGGTAAGCAAGCTTTATTTTTATTTCACAAGCAGTTGGAAAATGACCCATTCCGGTATTTTAAGCTAATTATATTATTACAATTATATCAGTGAAACTTTTTATGATTAGAACCTCCTGCGGTATGTGATTGAGATAGTCAGTCGTCTGTCAGCGGCTATAAAAGGATGTACGTGTATATGTGCCGGATCCGCAATTTCAAGTGCCCTTCAACAATTATTTCATTGACAAGTGGATAAGTAGACGGAAAGTAGAAATTTACGAGCCGGAAAAAACACTATACTCATCGTGTATGAAAGATTCTGTATATTTTGTACTGTTCCTAATAATCCAGTTTCCACTGTCCATCCTGTTCCAAAATCCCGTTTAGTTTCAACAGACTCATGTCGACAAACGCTGCTACTGAATATCTATATGATCATGAAAGTAAATGAGTGCAAAACCGTATGGTTTTCGTGTTCTTTTTACCCCAACTGTTCCCAGTCGATTGATGTATAGCAGCAAGAGGCAAGAACAGCGTTGTCATTCCAGCTTTGGTCCGTAACATTCATCTTCATGAATGTTACGGTCATTATTACCGAATAGGTTCAAGGGTCACCTAATGGTGGAAAAGGCAGCTTTTACTAAACTTGTATTTTCTTGCCTGAAAGTATTCTTGGCTCGGATCATCCCATCAACCAGAACCAAGCGGCACAACTGTTTTTAAAATCATATCATTCTCCCTGATCCCCATCAAGATCTATTTTCAGTCTTGTTGAGAGCATTCAAAATCTCATAACAAGTCAGTGTTAGCTGGTCCATTTGTTTTGGCTGTTAGCCCCTCTAGGCGCACTTTACTTACTTACGAACGGCTTAAAAAGA
>JAQGBJ010002687.1:0-15386 GCA_034698345.1 Sphaeridia pumilis
ACTCCCCTTCCCGATGGCCCGCAAGATCTGGAAGTGATCGAAGTTGACTGCAAATTAGACAAAACATTTCCGTTACATTTCATTCCAATTAACGTCCTTCCCAATGTATCTTGTATGTGTGCCCATGCTTCTTTTTCTTGTCCCGTCCCATTAATTCTGCAACAATTTCTTCCCTTTCGAATTTCCTCCGGAACGAGACAAGAGCCATCATTATTTTTCATGCTGATCCTGCACTTACCACCAGTAAACAAACTCTGAAATCACATGCTTTCCTTCCCAAGTATAATATATATCTGACTGACTGGGAACTTTCTCTCACTTTTATAGTGAAATACAGTTTTGTATTGTTGAGAAGCTTGGTTGGTGGTGCTACTTTCTCCCATAAAATCCTTGGAGATATTCGCAGCAGCCTTTTGGAAGTAGGGTTTCCGAAGGGAGTTTAAGAAAAGGATGTATGCACTTACATGCGTCTAAAGATCAACAAACGGAAATCGACAAAGTCCTCATCTTCTGCTGACGTATATCTTTCGTGCCCATTTCTCACTTGCCTTGGCGCTGGACGAATTCGAATTCTGCAACTTTTGCCAACTCTTTCTTTTTGAGGTAGGCAGAAGAATAAAGGGTTGCGCTGGAATGAATCTTGCGAAACCCTCTCGCCGCCAACATGTACTTTTGCTCTGTCGACCACCGTAATGAAATTGTGCCTTACGTACAAATTGACGAGGCGAGAAAAAGGATGGCCCGAGTCCGGGTCGTTCCTTGCCTACTTGAAGACTTTTTCCTATTTGCTTCTTGCTCTTTCCTGTCTTCCTTCCTTGTTAAAGTGTATCATTCCTTCCGAAGCCATGTCTGTAAATTTGCTCTGAAAATCACTCCCGCAGGATATTTCTTTAGCTCTTCATCTTCTTTCCGCTCCAGTCCCGCTTCCTCTCGATAACTACCAAATCTTCAACCCGGCAGCCAACTCAGCCACCGCCGTCGCTATCAAACCAGTCACTCACCCACTTCCGCTACCTCCTTTCCATCCTTCGTCGTCCCACAACCAACTGACAGTCCGATAATCAAATCTCGTCCCGCTTCCTCCTCTTATCCAGTCCATCTTCAGCGCCCACTTGTTGGGCCCTTCCCAACCTTTAACCTTTCTCCCCCCCCCCCTTCTCTTTCATCTCCTTTCATCCCATCAGCTGTCATTCGCCATTCAATGAACATGTCGTTTTCCAATTTTGCAGAATTCTCGACCGCTGAATTTAAATCCTTTGCTTCAGCAACTGGTTTCTGATAGCATACAATGAGCGGATTCCCTGTACAAATTAGAAAAACGAGAATAAAGGTGAGTTTCAACTCAACAAAGGCTGTATGCTTTCCAATCAGGTATCACCGTCAGAGTTGGTTACTTGGAGCTGCTTGCAGCTGTGATTGTTCCACTGTTTACTATATCACAAAAACCACATGGTTTACAAAGCATCAGATAGCGATGGCAGAACAAGAATTTCTGGAGCAACATCCCTATGGTGTGGTTGCGGCAGGGGCCCGCCAATCAAGCACATTTGAACGACCTTTACGAAGGGCACTCTTTCGTTGAAACGTAGTACTTGTTCAAAGCACATATGCTGGAAATATCAAAACGAATTCCCAGGATAGCATGCATGTAGCCAGCACATAAATCTGAGCAGGTTCGGAGAGTTGGAATAGTTTCATGCCCAATTGAAATTGCAGCAAGACTTTCTTCCCACAGAGATTTCTTTGGCCGCTGTGAGGAGAGCAAGAAATAAGAAGCGAATCAGCGGATCTGGCGGAACTCATCAAGTTCTTGGTTTTTCGACGATGCTGTGAAATGATACGTAGAATGACGAGATTCACCATTGTCATTACTCGACCGACACTTTTATTCAGACCAGGTAATGAAATCATTAATTTTCTTGTCCTTCACCCGTGTCGTTGATTCTTGTTTGCGGAGCGAGAGGAAAAATGAGGTAAGGTAATCTAGGCGTGGTGTTAGCAACTTGTACATGCCACCTTTAATCCTCCCTTGCCTTCGCTCTCTCTGCCTTCAGACAGACTTCCAGATGCTTTCGCCCAACGTCTTCCTTTCAGACTTCTTGTGCTCCAAATAGCGCCAAAAACTGCCGTCCTGATGAGGTCATTATAAAAACCAAATCCTTCTTCCGCCGACACCCGCCAACTTTCTCCGTTAGTTCGGCCTCTGCCTACCTTCTCGCATGTTCCTCTCATCTTAAACAAGACACAATAAATTTGCCGGCCCCTATCATGAGATGAGACGCAGGTGGCATTCGTCTCTCCATTCAAGTTTTAACTTTCCCTCACACCATAATCCTTGCACCACAACGACCAACTTCCCAGCTACGCTTCTTAACCACCACAAGTTCAACGTTGTCGCTTGTGTTCCACTCACTCAGTCAGTCAGTCTTCGAGAAAGTCTCGATCCTTCGCTCCGCTTTAGCCTCCATCACATCAAAACTCGCATCATCTCACATATTTCTCTCCAGCTAATGACGCATGTAGTTTCTGTTTTCACATATAATTAAACAACCTTCATCTCGAACACTGCTTTCTCATTTTCATCCTCCATTGAACATTACAAATTTAAAATTCGTCAAGATTTGCTGTCAGGATAACGAAATATTTTATTACACCAGAAATTTAAAAAACCCTTCAAAACGTTCCTTTTGTTCCCACAAAACAAAAATAAAACCGCTGAAAAATTTAGGAAAAAAATACTTGAGAATATAATCAGTTTTTACCTAACAATCACTTTGTACTTTCGACCCTGCAGAAGTTGAAAAATAATGTTGAGTTTTGTCTTTCCGAATGTTACAAATGTCATTCAAAACTTTTACTTGCCATGATTTTTCAACCGCTTAAATCGCAAGGTTGTTTTTATTTGTTCACGTTTCATAATATTTTGTTGCAAGAACGTGTGTCGCAAGACTGGCATTTTTTGAACTCCTGCGGTCTAAGCAAGTCTCCTCGAGGATATCTGTTACAGAGTTAACGAGTAGAGAAATTGTTACACAATATTCCCGAGTTTTTTTCTCGAAGAAAATTGTGTTCTTTTGCTGGCAAGTTTCCCGCTCAAAAAGAATGTATATACATCCATGGAGCGATCCACCTTTTTCTGGCTCCAGCTCAGAGTTCTCCGCTGGGCGGTTTCGAATTACGTCGTTACCTGGCTGACTGAGTGTGCTATTTCTTAAGCCAAAATTGTTTTTATCTTGAGGCGAGTTTATGCATTTGCTCCATAATAATTTAGTTCACTTGCCAGTATTGCCCGCAAGCTGAAACTAATCTGCATAAGCTGTTACGCGCCAATAACGCATGTAGCCGTACCTGGATCCACCTCTCTCGCAAGTCTGCCCGGCTCCACACTGCCGGCCACTAAAACTTTCCGCCAACTCAACTCTTGCTAAAAACTTGGCTAAATTAAATCGGCGAGTCTTTAATTCGTGTCTCGCTTATCCTTGTCGCGTATATCATGATTAGACGGGAGACGGAGGGCTGCCGCTGATCAGAGTAAGCAAGAACCATATGCTTTCTCCGTCCTCGTTGTACATGATTATTTGGCCGACATCAGAACCGCAGTAGATCACCGTCTTGTTCCAGCTATAAGTTGCACGAGTGCAAACACATTAACATTCCCTCCACGTTCCTATTTGTTCATCATTTTTCCCCTGCCGCTCCCACGGAGCCCCAACCATCGTACACCAAAACCTCACCTTTCTTCTTCCAAGTCTAAAACTCACCTCCCACAATCCATCCAAATCGCACTTCCTTTGCATGTTTCCCCATAATTTCCTCTTTATAATTCTTAATCAATTCTCCCGCCAACTTTCCTTTACCTCAGCTTTGAGAAATTCTCCGTCTTCCTGCCCTCTGCTTTCGCCATTCCAAGAATCATCAGCACAACCATAATCCCGTGAACATTTCTCTCTTATATCCTCATGCCATTATTGTTTTCCTTCCCGCCTCTGACCAAATGTGGTCGGAGCAAATCTAGATTTTAGGTTTTGCGGTATTAGTAATTAATTATAGGTTTAAGAGACTTGAGATCTCAAACACATTTCCAAACATTTTCGATGAGACACCATGTGTCGTTTATAAATTCTATGTGCCTCTTGACTTGTGTTTCCTGTTGTCATGTTTCATTTTTTATGTCACAAAACTCTCGGTTTTTACTGATCTCAAAAATTATAAAAATTACCCTTATAGCTGTCGTTTGTATATTTTGAATTATTATTTTTCGCGCTTTATGTATAAGCAGTTGAGTATTGCGAAAACACGCGATGAAACGCAAAGGCGTCTATCTTTGTTCCATTTTCTTCCTCCAGTTTGGAGAACAGCGGCGCTCATGTAAAAAGCGGCTTTGAGTTGTTCAAGTCAGCGTATACATGACGGGAAAGTCGGATACTCTGTGTTTTGCAATAGCTGTGAGCCAGGGGCATGTCAGTTTTTCAGGCTGGTGTCAGTTATTGCTTGCTGTATATATTACGCTGCCTCCATTAATAATGCACTGTACTTTCACATATTTTTCTCTTTACTAAAATGCGAGCGGCAGCCAGTCGTTCTTGCAACCTTTCGAGCGAGAGTAAACAGCTTATAGTCGTTTTTTCATTGCTATGTTTTGATCTGTTTCGGCCGAATTGAATAAAATGCCTGTCATTTGAGTTATGCTCGGCAGGTGAACACTAGACTTTTGTTGCGTTCCAAAAACAAAAATAAAGTTTACTCATTAGCTTAATAGCAAGCCAGGAAGCAGTATCAATTGACACTTTTGGTTAGCGGCTTTTTGGATTTGTGGATGTTTGCATGTATCTGCAAGTTTCTGGCTGCATCGTTGGCGTCTACGGAAACGTGAGCTGGTTGTAAGCAAATGAATCCATCCTTGTCCCATTTTCTGGTTTGTTATAAATCATTCGGCAAGACGGAAACGAAGCCATCCATAACAAAAACACGCAACCCCTTCTGTTTCCACAACACGGCCTTCAGATGCCGACGACGACTCGATTTCTCTAATACCGAAACGTCTTTTACACTCGAGTCTCCATCCAAATGCTTCTCCGGATACATATTCTCTTCAAAGTCTCGTCTTTCCGTCTTCTGGGACTCCAAGTCAGAAGGCCGTCTTGTGGTAGACACGTATAGATTCTCCTTCAGCCGGACAATATATTAGATGCGGTTTAAACTGAGTAAGTGAGGTAGTGTGAACTTGTCGTCGTGGAAGAGGGAGAAAGAAAGGATCGCATACCTTCTTTGCAAAACTTGCAATAGCTAAACTAGCACAAGAAAGACGAAAAGCAACTAACAAATTGCAAACTTCAGTCCAGTAGCCTTTCCCCTCTTATTACCAATGATGAATTTGTAACATTTTGTCAACCTTGATAGCCTTCCATGTAACCAGTTGTTCGGCGCAATCTTCTTGACTTGTAATTCACAGAGAACAAAAGCTATCAAACCTGCCACCCCTGCCAGTCTTATAAATTAGGCTTCATTCTTTGAAATTCAATTATTCCCAGGCTCCTGGATCGAATGGCGTCATTGAAACGAGGATTTTGAGCTGTTTCTCCTTATCTCGCCACCAGCCGCACAACTAAAAGCAAAAGCTTGATTCATTTCATATTCCACTCTTCAGCTTATCCTTTTCTTTCAATTCTGTTGCATTTTCCAGCCAGATTGGCCTACATCAGACCCGCAGACACAAGAGTCTCCAAGATTCACTTTGAATTCCATTTTCGAGACCAAAATTCCGGAATACCAAAACATTTTCTCGAAACCCGCGGAAACTTGCACCGGGTACACACATTTTACTCTTATCCGCTTATGGATTTGATTTGCTTCTTTCCCTAATCTAATTTTCCCTTTCCACCTCATGCATCCGCATTTCAGTGTCTCTTTTTGAATTTCTTCTTTTTCAAGTTGACTTGACGGAAAGTGACTGTGAAACCTTTCTGTCTAACTCAATCTCAAGTAAATTCCTCCAAATAGTTTACACTACACTAAACACATGTCTTGATTAAGTCTGCTAGAAGGGGCCTTTGGGAAACCTCAGGTTGATTGCCACTGATACTTGTTCCCAATTTTTGTCTAATACTTGTTTCATTATTATGTTTCACCGTGAATGCATATATTCGGTGGCTGTCGTTTCGAGAGTCATGTAATCGACTGCCTGGAATTCCGGTTGACTGCTGCAGGCTCGAAGAGCATGTTTACGGCCTTGCGTATATACTTCAGGTAGGCAAGTTTATGCAGTTGACTACATGAGCGGAACGTTGCAATAACTTTTCCCGGCTCAAGCCTTGTCTCATTTCCGTTCCACAGGTTTACTTTGGCCTGTCGTGAAAATACATGGCGAATTTACGTCCCTTGTTTCGCTCCGCATGCTTGCTCATAGAGAATCGATTACGAGCAATTCTGTCCCGTCCAGGCTTATCGTCTTGAGTGTACTGAAATAAACTCGCCGTAGCAAAACACACTCTGCCTATATATGTCTTTTCCGTAACCACGACGAGTAGTCCTCTCATTAAAATCCCTTTCGGCGTCTACCTCTTTTTCAGTCGCTTTCTTTTTTACCCTTTGGTTTTTTCCGACTCGTTCACTCAAAGAGATGCTCCCCAAACAACAAAGGTGGTGGCAGACATCATTCCGCCCTCCTCCCATCTTCTCTTCCTTTTTTCCTAGTCCTTTTCATAGTAAAAACTACTTAGTACACTTTTTTATCTCTCCTTGAACTCGTTCAAATCTTGTTTTCCCCATCCACAAATTCGTCAACTTAAATCAACTGGTACACGGCAACAGAATATAGGAGCCACTCGCCTTTTCTTTGAAATTCATTCCAACTTTTCTCGCTTTCACCGCAGCAACCACTTTGCGAATCCCTTGGCATTCAACTCTTCCACCTTCACTTTACCTCTCATCGAAACTTGGAGCCACTCACTCGAATCGAACCGCCACAAACCAACTCAAAACGTGTCTCGCACACCTTTCCCACCAACTACCACTCACACATTCCACTTATTTTTTTATTTTTTATTTTTCCAACCACCAACCAACTACCAACAACTTTTTTATATTCACCAACTTAATACAATTCAAACACACAAGCCCGAACAGCACGGGTTTCGACAAGTCTTATTTTCCTCTTTTTTATACCTGCCTGATCCCACCTGCATTCCCTATTACGTGTTGGACACGAATATGAAAATTTTTACACGGAATTTGCTCGCAAGAAGTATACAAACAATTTTTGCAGCCGAACTACACCCTGATCCTCTGTAATCTTTGTCCAAATTGACTTTCAGTTTGGTATTTATTATTTCCAGCATGACAAGTTCCATTCCGAGCATCGACTTACTGTTTTTCTACCAACACAATTTCCCTCTCAATCAGCCCATCAAAAATGGATCCGCGTCGTAATAAAGTGTCAGCTGTCGTTTCCTAAACTGATAGTCTTGATGACAAAGTTGGACCGGACGTTGGAAACGATCCATTCTTGTATGTGGACTTGCCGTCATTAGCGCCAACTTTGTCGCCAATGGCAAGCGTCCTTGTTTCTAATGTCTGCAGCAAAGCAAAGGTGCTTAATTAAAAGATAAACACGTCGCGTTTACGACTGCTGCAGTGGTGCTTTCACCAAGTCTGTTTCCGAGCAATTCACGTTTCCCGTACACGCCGGCCTTTCGTGCTCCCTGTCACCGCATAAAACAGCTGCACTCCAAAAAGCCCAGTCGGAGTCCCTGGCGGCTAGGCCCGGCATTCGTGGATATTTCTGCAGGCAGATTGTCATTTAAGTATACAACAACTAGTCGAGTTTCAGTTTACAGGCCGCGCAATATTGCTAATCGGCGCACCTGCAAATTGTTATACATAAACTTGTGTATTCGTCCTTGCTGACACGTAGGCATATAACGACAATATTATTATTGCTTGTTCCTCCCTTCATTAAGTTGCGTACACAGGGAACGTGCATAAACGTCTGTGTAAAATACATATTCCGAGTTTACTTTGGTTCCGTTAATTGTCTCGTTCCGCAAATACGACTCTTTCTGCTCCGCCCGAATAGTTGCCAAAGGCGGACGTGATGAAAAATCACCGTAGCATGTAATTTCATATTTTATGCATTTAATTACTCGCGCCCCCAAAGCCTACCTGCTTACACCCTCCGACGGACACACATACAAGTCGAGAAGAACAAAAAGTTGGTGCTACTTAAAACTTGGCAAACTTTCCTACCTTCTTCATCGTCTTTGATATGATGCTTGCTCCGGGCAGATTGATTCACTCCCATCTTTCCACCGAATTTTCTCCACAATGTCCACAACGCATCAAACGACTCTTGACAAACAACAAGTTTTCAATTCCGCAATGCTTTTGTTTTCTGACTGTACAACTTTTGGAAGAAGTTCCATACCCTGCGGAATATCATTTACAGTACACAATCAACACCACGGAAATGAGGTGGGAACACTTTAATTATCGAATCCACAATCCACCTGTTACTTCAGCCAAAGAAATGTCATTCGGTTCGCTACTTCAAAAACACGCCAATGTTGAATGCTTCAAAAGCGCAAAAATATTCGGTTAATTTTTGGATCTTGCTTCAAACACAATCACACAGTGAGATATGAAATCAAAAGTCAATCACAAGCGTTCAACTCAATCACGGCTTGGAGCTGCATTTGCTGTTCAAACGTATCTGCTCCTGATAGTTGAGTATTTTCAGCTGGCGTCCTTTATAATTTAAAGTTGTGGAGACGACTTGAACTGTGCAGCTCACTCACTGCCTATGAGTTGATGAAAAAACTTGAAGAGATTAGTTTTTGGCTCGCTTTGATGGTGGGCTTGGAGGGTCGTATCTTTTATGCAACTTGTGGCTTCAACAACGAACAGCATTGCTTCTTCCCACGTGAGCTTTCTCCAACTCCCTCGCGCCTACCAGCCTCTGCTTTCACTGAACAGTTTTCAGCGAGGACGTTGAACATTTGCAGCCGTTCACCACATCCACTCACTCACAATACGCACGCTCAAATGGAACAAGTGTTGTTGTTGTTATTCTCGCGCTCTTCCAACCGCCTGTTCCCCAACAAATTCTTAATCAACACAACCTCTGCCGTTCAACATTAGCCGCGAAAAAGACTAATCTACGCTCTCCTTCCAGTCTCGTTAACGTCTGCCCTAACGCCGTAATACTTTCCATGCCCCAGTAATGAACGTCTTATCAAAACAAGGCAATTCTGATTAGCGTGACCCTGCCATTCATTCCCAAACCAACCTTTCATCCAATTTCTTTTCACAGTTTCCCCTTTCCACTCCTACCGCAAAACTTACCCTTGAATATGCACTCGCAGACGTTGTACAAGTACACGAAATACTGCACTGGGTTTTCTGCAATGAAACATGTTGAATCTTGTACACGTGGGCTATTTGCAGTCAACTTGTAACTGACACATTTTTTGTATGATGGCCAAAAGTTTGATGTGAAAAGTAAACTTATAAATTCAGCATTTATGCAATTTCGCGGTGTGTTGTACTTATTGTGAAATCGAATGTTGCCATATTTGTAAATTTAGCTGCTGGAAAGTTGGCGACTTGTAATAGCTTCATCAGGTGAATTCGTAATTTTGATTGTATATATATTAGGTGTGAAAATCATGTCCCCCACTAAAACTGCAAACGTTTTTCACACCTGACGGTTTTCAAAGTATATACTCCAGAGATACAAAAACTGGACTTGAAGATGCTTGAAAGGGCTGCAGATTACAAATCTATAATTATTATACCTTCCAAAAAGTATAAAGTAAAAATCTTACCCTTCAAAACTCGTCAAAAATATAGCATTACTTGATACAGAACAGAAAATTACCGTGCTGCAATTGCATCCTGGATTCAACAACAGCCTCCTCTTGATGTCTAAAAACCTACACGATTCAACGGCAGCGCCCTCTGGTGTTAAAACCTTCAGGACTCATCGGCAGCGCCCTCGACGGTGACTTTGGGTACTTTACCCAATAATGTTCTTTGTTTGAAGAAATTCGGTGGGTCACCCGTTTCACCGTTTAGAAGCTATTATGTGGATATTGTTTCGTAGTTCACAGCACTTTCAGAGGATTCCACACAGGTTCGGTACATCTTGGGTGCTTTAAAAAAAATTGGCGCCGCTAAAGGTTACAATAAGGTATCCTTCGTAGCATCCTGTGAAGTTTCAGACGAATCTGATACACCTGGTCAGATTCATTGCGGCATTCATAACCAAGTGTCTCTCCTGCTTTCATTCAAATTTCCCCTCATATGATATGCATTCCAAAATTGCATGCATTTGTCTTAACATTCTGTGATATGCCTTTGACAGGAAATATTTACTAGCCAAAAATCAATTTACACACGGTCGCTCATTCATTTCATTCATTTCACGTGAATGACCACGCTGCTCTTATGCACAAACTGACTGACTCGGACTTTCACTCAGCAACAAGACGTTGTAAATTCGATATCCTTTATTATGGCACTCAAAACAAATGCTGTCTTTTTGTAAAGTGGTTTTCCATCATATATGTCAATTGAGCTATGAATCGACCTTGTAATGGCGCTCATACGTAACAACTAATGACAACCAATGTTGATAGTAAAATTCATTCTTTCTGAGCACATACACGGCTACAAGTCCAAACATCCGATGATTTCCTCATCCAAAATACCGTCCATTCAACCACATCGAAAAAGCTACTCGAAATTATACCTCTATTTTATCCTACGACTATGACTATCAGCCTAACTTTGTTTTAGATGTGACTCCTCTATGATTTGGTGAATCTACTGATTGCTCTCTTTCTTCATAATGATTAGTTGCTCTTTTCTCGTTCTCACAAGTTGAAGATTAGTGGTTAGCGAAACCCAGAGTAGCGATCGGCCCAGCAATTCAAGAAACTCCTCGAACGAAGAGAAAGAGATGGAAAAATAACCTTATGGAACTTGCAAGGATACAACAACATCCATGCGACGTCAAACAACAGATTTTAGGTTTGCATCAAAGACTGGGCGCTCAAAGGTTCGGGCAGTTGGCAGTCATTTGGGTGTAGCGCCAGCCTTGTTCAGCCTTCTTGATCGTTAGTCACTCGAGAAGATCAAATCAACAGTGTGCACGCAGCACTCAAAGACAAACACTTGTCTGAACAAAACTAACCAAAAGGTTTTTAGTATCTAAACAAACCAAAATGCATTTCACAAACGGGGCTGGAGCCATAAGGAGCGCTTTTGCTAAAGTGAGACGTCAATCAGGGAGTGGGTGAGCCAGCTATAACAACCAAAACATCCTGGGAAATCGCGAACATGTTTTTGCAAAAGGGTAACAAAGGTGTAGCAATTAAAAATTCCGTTTGATGGGTTGTTTATGATGGGTTGATTGAAGGCCATTGTTTACAATGTGTTTAGGGCACAAAAAGGTGGTTACCGTAGGTAGGTTAGGGGTTAGGTTAGGTTAGGTTAGGTTAGGTTAGGTAGGGGTAGGGGTTTAGGTAGGTTTACCGGGTTCCGCGGGTAAATGATTACAGGGTTTCACAACAATGTGTTTGTGTGCTGTTGAATGTGTGTGTACAGTTGAGGAGAGATAAGAAGAGAAAAGTCGAGGTAAGTAGGTACATGAAGACATTTAATTGTGTTACTACATTCTTTCTTCACTTCCGGTATTTATCGATATGGCATGCGTTTGTTTTGTAATTGCTGCAAACAATCCGATTATCCGGTTAAAGCACAGGGGTCTTCTACTATAGCAGATGTTGATAAAACACACAAGGATTCACCATAAACATTCCATTTCCACCTCGGCTCCTTCTCGCACTACGCAATTTACCGATTGTCTCATTATTGCTTTCACAGCCGGCACCGATAGAAATTGTGTTTGGGGTCGACATGGAGTGCGGGGGAATTTCGAGCCGATCAATACACGAGACAGACAAATTACTCAGCTCACAGCCGACTTCTACGATACTATCTCAGCGGTCACGGTAAATTTTGTGGTGCCAGAAGGATAACAAAGAGCGGCCAGAGAAAATAGCAAGAGAGAAAGACAGAGCAAGGTGTAACATGGTTACATTTCAGGGCAAACATTCACAGGTCATAAAGCTGCCGTTTTTTAAGCAAAGAGGGTAACTGAAACGAAGAAATTTCGGGGACCATGTATTTGATCAGGTAGTAAAGAACGGTTTAAAGTTGCAGCATAGAACCGATTGATAACCCTGGCAGAGGTATTTGTCGGTATAGTTATTTTCTCATCGTCTAACATCAATAGTTTTGACTTGATCGAATGGCTCTTCCCTACTGTCTAATTAACGGCTACCTCTTTGCTTCACGCTATCTTTTGGTACTCTGTTCAACATATCGTAACATGTGTAACCTAATATATTTTTGCTTTCTTAACCTATCAAGTATCGACTCACAGCACAATTCCGGCTAAATACCAATAAATTATCGTATTGATTAAACTACATGTATCTACGGCTAATTGAGAGGAAGAAGGAACAGAGAAAGAGAAGAAGAAGAAGATGGAGCATTCACGCATGCTTTTAAAAACTTGGTCGTTTTCTACACGCATTCAGGATCGGATCAGGATAAATTACAGGTGGTTACACAGGGTTACGCAATCCTTTTTCTCAATGCTTGTCCTCCCCTATTTCTTCCCTCAATCTTTAACTGTCTTTTCCAACAACGGCTACACAACCGCTCTAAAAGTTACACACAAGTCTTGCTAAAACAGCGTTACTTGACTAACTAACCTTACCTTTGCTACCATTCTTAACGTTTATATCTTTAACGTGTCGTGCATATGGCTTTTGCACTTTCTCCTGTGTACCAACAAAAGGCTTTTCTGACAAAGTTCTGCGAACGGTTCCTGCAAACTCCTCCACTTTCTCCGCATATACATAGACAGACAATTAGTCGCTAATAATTCGTCTTTTCCATCCTACGCCATACCTGCTAATTAATACCCATGCAAAGCTTCAGTTACACTATCTTTCAGTGACCAAAATAATTTATCAAAGTATATATGCGACACAGACAGTACTATTCGCGTACATGTATTATAACTATTTACAATCCAATTTTCCGCATCAAAAAGTATATAAGGTACTTCCGCATTGGTAACAACACAGGACATTTAGATTTCACGTACACTAACGTTGAGTAACACTGAGTTTATAAAATCCCCGTACTCGCTACCACACAGAGCGACAACAACTCAAGACACACAACACAGCATATAAATCCGCCAATTTAATAAACTACTACTGTAATAAGGTACGAGTCACACCAATGACGACAGAAATGGAAAAATTAATCTAGTCCGTTCCAGAACAATGTCAGCCGCCCCTCAGATGTTCTCATGGCACTTGAACACGTGTTGCACTACGTTTCTCTCTTGCTCCAAAGTGTAATTGCAATTTGTAATTAGAGTTAAAGTTATTCGACTGCTCGCTTTTGACTTGAGTATATACTAACATCGTCATCTCGTAAACCATGATAATTGCTCGATCAACGTAAGAATATATATAATATGCGATTTACGAAACACACACGGCGGCTACATCAAGATGAGACATAAAAATGAACCATTCATCGCTACTCAAAGGTATACTTATAGACGCGGCTTCACTTTGCCGTATCGACGAATTGATCAATTACTTCGTTGTACTAGTCTCGGATGATTGCAGGTGATCAAACAACTAAGTCTTGTATACCAAAGTCGAAATTACATGCGTCACATATACGCACTACAATATTCGGTACATATGTGTAATTCGTATCACGAACAAATCAAACCGGAATCCCTTCCTATCATTTATGGCACTTGTAAAAACTGAACTTGTGTGTCTTCCTCGCCCAATGCACATTTTACACATGCTCGAGGCTATTGCCGAATTTCTTACTTAATAGCCAATAGACAGTAGTAGACTTGAGGTACGTTTGCTTTTTCATAGTTGTTCTCCACCAAGGATGAGTAGTGAGTTGGAACATTTTAGGTTTTACAAGCTCACATCTGCGTGTGTATGTGTTTTAGTGTCAGGACACTTACATGGAACACTTTTTGTTTTGTACCCTCCGACCACCTCCAATTTCTAACAGACATTCACTTCAATATCTTTGCTGCCGACTGATTATCAAATTGCTGCGCCTGGGTCACTTGCAAAGACTGTAGAAATTGTTGGTTTGGACTTGACAACTGAACAATAATCGATAAAAGTACTATGTAGTGAACAATCAACTGCTATAGAAATATAAGTGCAACAAGAGTCAACCGACCCGTCGAAGGCGTGGTCACGTCGAAATAATGACAATCATATCGTATCTAAGAATATATAGATGCAATGAATAATTACAATTTCTTCGACCAAACCCACATATTGCGTTAACAACGTGTTGTAATATAATATATCGAATCTATGCAAATGTAATCTAAAATGTAGACGACGACAACGACTATGCTTTAGAACTAACAGTAATCAGGCTAGCTTTTAAGACTGCACAATGTTGAAGATATCACCAAGGACTAAGAATACAATCGTCATACCACACACGGCATATGGACAAACTCGGATATTCTTCGAGTCCCTCAAAAATGTCTTTCTATTATAATCAACTTGTCCTTTCTCCATAAACAGGCAAAAATTAATATTGCTTCTTCTTCCACTTTTACTCTTGTACTAATATAACTGCATCTTCTGCCGTGCGGAGCATGATGATCAATTACGAACATTTCCACATCATTGCACCGAACACTTGCTTTCAATCTGGGACTTGATCTCTGTCACGTGTGTTTCCAACGTGTTCTTCAGTTCTGTAAAAACAAAGTCTCATGTTACATTCAGCACACAAAGAGAAAGTAGTGTCAATACTCATCGCTCCACAGATGGCGCCCCCATGTCACATTCAAAACGAATAGCAGAGCGGAAATCGCAAAAAGCATTCAACCATAGCAGCATTTTTCTTTCTTGATCAGCTTCCGCTATAGCTATACAATTACATACATTTCTTTCTGCGTCACAGCACTTTCAATTGCTCTTTTGCAAATTGGTGTATGTGAGCAATTTCCGCAACTCTAAAATGCTCCATTAAAACTTTCACCAACGGCCTCGCTCATACAGTCAGACTCCAATTTGGTTGAATGCTTTTTCAGCTTTTTTTCAGTTCCACTGAACTAAACTACTGACTGCGAAACGACATTGTGGCGCTGAAGATGAGAGAAAATAATAAAACGGGAAATTACTCGTAAAATCATCTTCGTCTTCGGCTGCCGCCTCTGCGGCCAGTTCTTCTGGTGTTTTCTTCTTCCGCATCAACGGGTTGGGAGGCTCAGTCTCCTGCTGTTCCGCAACTTCTTCTTT
>JAQGBJ010002688.1:0-15375 GCA_034698345.1 Sphaeridia pumilis
TTTGCGTGTGAAGCAACTTAAGAAGGTAATTGGAAAAGGTTGAGGGAGAAAGTATGACGGCATCTCATCACTCATGTTCCTCCATACAAAACATACACCTGAAACACGTCCTTCCCTCTCTTTCACCGCAGTCTCTACACAACATTTCGCCGGCTAAAATACAACTCCTTCACAACACGTCCCTTGACTTCTAAGGTCCTCCGCCGACCGACCTCCTGCAGCTCATAGCCAGTCACTTCTCCAGCGACAACAATCACTCATACTGTTTTAGCCGTCCAATCTCAAGAAAGAACCTTCTAACCAGCATGTTGAATTGCCATTGCAAAAGCCCGACTATTTCTGGCTATAATTTCAAATGTTTCCTCCACGCGCTTCAAGCGCTAGCTAGCCGCCTTTTATGTTTCAAATTTTGTGTGAAAGCAAAATATAAATTGCACTTGTTTTTATGCAGCCGTACGCCACAAACCGGCGCACAGTCAAAAGGAAGCAACAGGACAAAAGGAGTGACGTGCGCCAACATTGTCCAATTTAATTCCGCCGCTCATAACACAATGGCGGCGCGTCTTTCAACCGCGAGTTTCACCATCCCGTCATTTGTTACTTAATCCCACGCTTCCTGTTTATCAATAACCGAGTTCCAGTGAAGCCATTAAAACCCGCTCCTGTTGCCTTGCCAGCTATTATTATGTACTCTGCTGGAAAATCAGTTATACAGCACGTGCATATAAACACAAAAACATTTGGGAATTAAATTAGACCCGCGGATCTTTTCGCTTCCGCATTTCTCTCTCCTCTTTCATTCTGACAACCAGCAGCAGCAGTTTCTCCCATAGTCAAAAAGGAGAGAAAATTCAAAAGGACCATCCATATATACTTCGCAATTACCGAAACCAACTAGAACAACCTTCATTTACACGAGATCTATTCGGGACGCAAATTCCATGCAATCAACCGCTCATTAGCTTTGAGTGCGTAAATAATTGATGGAGAGGTTGCTGTTGTTGGTTACCTTACTGATGCCAAGCCCGGTGGCTACTGAGTGAGTGAGAGCGACTATTTAATATAGTGTGTGACGTATAAGTTGCGAATTTATATACAACCACACACATAAATAGGATGCTCCTCTTCTCAAGTACCCGTGACAGGCATGGTGACTGACTGAGAAAAGAGTTTATTTACAAGCATGATTCTAAACACAGAATAGATACCGTCCTATTCGCATACAAAAGAGAAATACACACACACATGTGTGTGTCTGTGAGTCGCAACATGGCTCTAAGCTCTTTGTAAGCTACTTACAAGGTGTATATTTATATATTGTCGCAACACGTATATCTATGTGGGTGGAAGACACTAGAGGCTATTTGTACTCTCGAGGAAGACAGACTTGTAGCATGTAGTTGCCTCCATATTAGGCTAAATAGCATCTCTGGCCGAGTGAAGGACGAGGGAAAGTAGGCGAAGCACTAGAAGCAGTTCTAGTGAAAGTGCTAGTTACAAGATAAGGGTTATTATACGGCTAGGTGAGGGACTATTAAAGAGCCAAAGGCATTGGTGGTGGTGGCTGCCTTGTCTCGCGGTCTGTCGGGAATTAACACGACATGACAACTTCCGAAGCTGTCGTGATGATTCTCCCTGGATATATAATACTCAACTCTCATTACTCGGTGCTGTGGCGGCGGCAAGAGTCAAAATCTTGAAACAGAGCAGTCACTACCACACACACAAGAACACATTCCCACCGAGACACGGTCCAAGACCACTGAACGGACCGAAACGGCTGGGATAATAAATGTTAAAATTAGGAGGCGGTTTTATGATTATTATTGTTGTAGGAAAGTAAGAGAGAGAGAGAAAAGTGGAACCCGAATGTGCGTATATCCACTTTCGCTCTTCGCATACTGATGAACAGAATCACACAACCAGGAGTCCTCACCCATCCAACTCTCCTTCTTAATGAAGCCCGAGGTGGATCCCAGGATCCGAACAAGTTCCCACGGAATCTCCTCAAACCATCCCTACACTCATCAACCTCTCTTCCTCCTTCATCCTGATTGCCTTCGTCACAAAAACTTTCTCCTGATGCGAATAAATACATACGCAAAACATGATATTCGATTCCAATTAAAGTAATTCAATACATTTCTACGACTGCCTCCGGAACTTGGAAGGCTCACGCACATTCAGTAAGTTGCCCCATAAAAGCATAATAGTTGAATCCAATTTTTCCTCGTCACTGAGCAGCAACAGGAAGAAGCTTGTCAACCTTTGGAGAAAAGTTGGGACATTTCATATTATTAGCAAGAGTAAGCCCGATTACTTTCCCCATGCATTAATCTCGCTCTGTCTTCTTATGCAGGCGACGGGGTCTTCTTCCTGGTTCATCCGCTGGCTTGAGTGAATTATTCGGTCGCGGAAGGAGGTGCGTGCTCCCATTGCTGCTCTGCCCGGGTGCCAGCGCGTACTTCCTGTGCTTCCATTACAATATGTTGTTCCCGTCTTCGAAACATGTGCTCCTGCTTGCAAACTAAAACAAAAAGCTTTTGGAGCCAAAGTGGTGTGTATAAATTTTGATCTACAGCTTCACTCCCACCGCTTTCTTCTCCTCTTCTTCCCTTGACGCTCCTGATACTCTTTCACACACATAAATTCCACCATTCCTGATACACAAACATCAGGTCAGAAATACATACACTGACTTGCACATCATCCAAGTCATCCGCCACAGTCACGGCACACAGGTGTATTTCTGGAATTATCCAGCTCCAAGAAGCCAAGACTCCTCCGAGTAAACGATAAGCTCATTCAACGTTCAGCTACTGGCACATATGATACATGCCGTCGTCATACACATACACCACTGTATGTTTATTGACAACTCTTAACCATGATGATCTACATGAAAATACATACAGCTTCTTCTGCCTCCTTCCCAATTTTAGGTGAAAGACACAAGAATGTGGATGCACAACCCGGCTTTATAACCCGCCCGGATTATCATCATGAAGAGCTGCAAAAGCGATCCTATCAGAAACCTAGAAGCACGTAGCCCTGCACACCCAGCAAAATTTATGGCATTTGCCCAATCTACTTTCGCCTGAAACACTTGCACCAATTTCGCCTATGCCCAACCTATAAACCGGCTAGCAATTGTGTGCCAGTAGGGAACGCTTCTCATCACCATCCTTTCTTTCACACATATATAAACAGCAACACAACAAACACACACACACACACATGCTAACGACGACTGCCATCTTATCGACCGCCAAGCCACCACAAACAAACAAGGCTCTGCCTTTTTAGCCATTACAACAGGCCACAATAAAGTGTGCAGGGCCCAAAACACAACTACAACTAGTCAAACCCACACATGTAATGACTGCACCAGTCAAAAACTTTTCCTCGACATGTGAAAGCAAACCAGTAAAACATGCTTGCATATCTCCACACACTACATTTCCATGCTCTTCTTTTCCTACTTGCTCCTATACCCTCCACACACACACCAACAACAACCAAGTACAACCGGAAGGCAATTTACTACAATTTTTCTTGTCTGCTCCTCCTGCCTCTGCCTATCCTTCCCTCGCTTTCTCTCCCATTCCTTCCTTATCCTCATTCCCGTCTTCTTCAGTCAACTTCATCTCTCAGCCTTTGTTTATAGCAGCACAAAAATACAGAGCCTCACAAAGGTTTTTTTGTTTCCACGACCCCCTCCTTACTCCTTGCTAAGGGCACATTTTATGCAACGAAAAGTTTCTTACAAACAAGAGCACAAGTCACAAGGAGACTTGAGGCTGGTTATGGTGAAAGGACGGTGAAAGTCTAGGACGGAGGGAGATTCTGGACTCATTTGCTCCGATCAATTTCCATGTAACTACATGTTCCGATCCACTGATTAACACGAACATGCGATTTCTACTCGCGCCTGCCTGACAATGACACTGAGTGAAATTGACTTTTTGTCTTGTACTCCTCGTTTCCTCTTTTTCTCCTTCCATCCAAAACCCATAAGGCAAAAAACAGGGGAAATCCCAAACCCAAACCCACACACACAACAACATCCGCAACAAAATCCAATTTTTCTCTTTCGTGATCAATCTACAAGAGCCAACATGAGCCAAGGCTGCAGAGTCAGGAACGCAGTGTCAATTTATTCTAATGTCAATGATAAAAGGTTGCGAAAAGATACATCTTTTCGCCTCCGTCCCTCTACGACATGAACATATTCAAGTGTGAAAATGGGTGGAGGCGACACTAGAATGAATTAATCTACATAATGAGTTTTCAGCTCCGGATAATTGAGCCCGGGAAAAGTGTCAAATGGCGATAATAATAACAATCATCATTTCCCCGTTTGCTCCCAACATTTGTCCGCCGATGAGTGTGATCCCGGCTAAAAGTCTTGCTCATAAAGCAAAAGCATTGATGCCTTCAATAAATGCATATAATAATGCAACACTAATACATTTTTTCTGCCTTCTTTAGTAAAACTAAATTGTCCCAGCGGGTGCTCAAACTTTGGCAGGTGCCTTTATACTATGCTCCCTGTCAGACATGCATACCAAACAAAATTTTCTCCTGGAAAGGTGTACATAGGAAACGACGCTGCATGTTTGCATTTACCACAAAGACTCCTACCAACATTTTTTATTCTTCGACTGCTCCCACTACTGCATGCAGCAGCAGCAAAAAAGAAACTCATGTATGTAATCTAAAAAAGTTGGGACGCCGATGTATAATGTGAAAGCGTCATGGAGGACAGAATATGAAGAAGGATGACTTGATGCTTGTTACTCGGGCGGGTGCGAATACCAAGTTCCTATTGCTTTTGCTCTGTCTCGAGTGATTCATCAACGTCATTTATACTCAATCATGAGCTGGCAACATGAAGGCACGCAAATTGTTATCATTGTCATTTGTCAATTGTGCAGTACTGTGAATGGATGAAAAACTCTTTTTTTTCGCGCACGTGTACACACAACAACAACAACAACTCATTCCTTATAGTCTTCAATTGCCAACTTTCACCGTTCCGCCAAGAGCGCTTCACAACAGCCAAACCCGAAACTTATGCTTACATTAGTCTGACTGCTGCTATCAAATATACATACAAACGCGTCGTTACCCATGTTTTTTCATATTTGCCATTGCTCAAAGAAAAGTTGTCATTATTCTGTCTTGTATTCTGGTTTCATAGCCGCTTTGGTGTACATACGCCTACTCATGTATTTGCTATTTAACCAGGACCTTGGCAAACTGCAAGGTACTAAATGCCGCTACCTCATGTCGGTCGTTTACTGTACGCTTGCTTTTGGAACACAAACATTTCAAAATGTCCGACCAAACACAATTTAATGTTTACCAACTATCGGAGGCACATTTCTCCACGTCGGGACACTATTTTGGCATAACAACATGTCGTTGAGGCTAATGACAGTTATTTCAACTCTTGCTCATGTCAGTGTCCGAAATTATGCTTGTCACCAGTCATGGGGCCTTGTTTCTGGCTTGTAGTGTCCATCAATTTTTTTAAATGTTCGATTCAAAGACTATGGCGATTGATTACGCTAATTATTTCTGATGTCATGACAGAAAGTAGCGGTGCAATACTGTAGTCGCTATTTGCACTGTAATCACAGTTTTCAAACTGATTCATGCCCTCAAACTTGGGTACAAATTTCATCTCGTGGCTTTTTTCATTTTTCATTCAAGTAAAAACTGTGCCAACGAACCACATGAAGGTTAGCAAGCGCAAACATTCCGTCAAGCACAAAAGCGTTTTTAGCTGCGATATTTCAGCGTTTTGCTTACCTTGTTGCGTTCGACCGGTACAACTCTGCTGTAGGGCCCGTTTAAATCGTCTAAATCGAAGATTATTCTTGGTTGAGCACCAAGACGCTTCTGGCCATTCTATCGACGAACAGGATGTTTGACACTTTGATCCTTCACTACGGTTGACGGTTCACGCGAGTTTCATAAAGAGCTGCAATTTTCAGCACGTGCGAGGACGTTCAACATTCTTCTTAATCCAAAACTTTAACAGACTGCATAACTACTCAAAATCTTTTGCAGACTCACAGTATCAACAAGACACCACAATTGATATGTATGGTTTCAAAAGGACGATTTCCGACGGTAGTTGTATATCAAAGTATGTAACGTGGACAGACAGAGACACTTGGTTCACGATACAGCTGATTCCAGTAGTAGCATCGACCATTGACTGTCAGTCACAGAGGATGTATATACAACTAACAAAAAGCATTTAGGTACTTGTCTGTCAATGTGTATTAGTCAACATGGCAGAAATTTGCCAAATCAGACCTCAACATGCTAGTTACTTTGTAAGGTCGTGTGATATGATATGTTCAAGTATATACTTAAAGGCGAGTTTTGATATGTTTCGATGACGCGAAGGGACGCTCACGATTTTTTGATATGTCGTTTTGATAATTCTGTGAAAACTTTTGGTTTCCCTACATTTTGGCAATGGGTTGCCGAAGCAGGCTTCGCCTGATTGGAAAGTCAACACAAACAATCTTCGCGTGGGAGAAGACAGCTGGACTCAATCGGTTAAATCAATCCTGCCTCCGTTTCGGCACTTTTTATACGTCGACCACCCAAAACAGCAAACTTAACTTGCACAGTGCCATCGCTACTGACGGACTTGGTCACTTTAGCTGTTTCAGGATGCCCTTTGGGGTCTGCTTTTGAAGCAGGGCATTGTCGCTGCTGCTGCTCTTGTTGTGCTTCAGTTGTTCGATACGGCGTTTGTTACTACAACTACGACAGTTGTCGCTGGAAATGCCACGTCCCGTGGGCAGGCAAACTAGAACCACGTGAGCTACTTTCCTGTGAAAGTAGCTCTAGCACACACAGAAACGGACTGATCCGCTTTCAGCGAGGGATAATGTTTTAGAGCAACTTTTCCCGAGTAACACAAGGAACCGGAGCTAGCAATGCCCAATGTTACAATCCACTAGCGCATTGTGTCTCATGTTCGCTCCGCGTTCTACTATGTAAGCACCACAGCGCTCCCGCTATTCCCGAATACCCCGAATTCTTCCTCAGCCACTGACAAATAACCCTTGCACAAAAGAAACATACAAAACTTGCTCCAATGCAACTCTCGTGTATTTCTAGCCTCCTCCTGCATTACGTTTCTACCATCATGTTAGGCTATTTCAGCGTTGCTTCGTCTATGACTCCTTTTAACTGCTCGTTTCTTTGGTTTCTACCACGTGGACTGGGTCTCGAAGGTCGTTTGATTTCTGATTTGAGCCGTCTATAGCAGAATTTCCGTCGTTGCCAAGACAACAACCGAAGGGGCATTGATCAAATAATTTTGTTTGCATCATAGGAATATACACGGCTGTCCAGAACTGCTTGAAAAGTGCTCTCAAAATATTGCTTTATGCTTCCGAAAATTGAATCCTGAACTAAGAAATTAAATTCAGATTTAAAAGCTGTCCCATCAGTATCTCTAAGTAAAATATAATAGCAACAGTTTGTGTGTGCGTCGGCATTGACCTTTGGTGTCAAGCAATATCATATTCGACTCAAGTTGAACAATGGCTCAACTTCTGGACCGATCTGAAGTGCTAAACCCAAATGAAGTCGAACTTTACTGTTCTACCATCG
The DNA here is from genome assembly GCA_034698345.1 of Sphaeridia pumilis. Taxonomy (NCBI): domain Eukaryota; kingdom Metazoa; phylum Arthropoda; class Collembola; order Symphypleona; family Sminthurididae; genus Sphaeridia; species Sphaeridia pumilis. The sequence goes on from JAQGBJ010002688.1 coordinate 7,648, forward strand.
AGCCTTCAAACTTTGAAGAACTTGGAACTTTAAGGTACAAGTTTTTCTTCAATTAATTTCGAGCAAAAATTTCTCGTACTAGCTGACACAGTATTACAAAATTCAGATGGCTCGAGAAGCACGACAGAGTCGAAAAGCTGACGATGCAGGCAACAATTCAAGCCTTGGCAAACAAGGAAGAAACTGTCAAGGACATGATGATAACTTTGGAAAAGGTAAAAGCTTATTTTTGGCTGTTGCAAATTACCTGAAAGTTGTGAGACTCTTCCAAAAATCCCTCAAACTCTTGTATAGCTTCCGGCAATAGTGCACGACATGGTCCTCATCGAAGTTTGGCGAGAAATGTTGTTACCTGTACTTTTGAAAGAACCCATTGCTTGCGGCATCTCAGTTCACACCGTCCTGCATCACGAAGCAACGTGTTTGAGCTTGATCGAAACAGTGCTGTACCATCCGGATGCCGTTGAGACGCTGAATGATTCCATTTTGGACATTTTGGACTACTCTTCTCATGCTCTCAATTGTCTTCTTGCGGCGTAAGAAACTACGAGGGTATGCACAATGTAACGTGAATTGTGGGTATAATTCAAGCTTGTAAAACTTGCAGAAACGACAATCAAATACGTCCAGACGACTTGAAGCAATCAGCGAAATCGTCTGGAGTTAACGAGCCGTCAGCAGTACTTGAAGAACAAATAGACTCACTCAAATTCAGGATAGCTTTCAAAACGCTTGGTTGTTTACGATACGTAATTGAGCAAATTGATAGGTAAGTACTGCAATTTTCTGGTTCAACAAAAACATTTATCGTGGCCGATATTGATAGTTTTTCATGTGATCTACAAATATGTTTTTGTAGGGTTCCAGGCGAAGTGATACCTCGGCTTGTGGTCAATACCGACACTCCTATGCTTCTAATCAGTCTAATGCTTCAAAAACCCTGGTTGAGACACGGAACACAGTGTCAAGAAGAGTACAGCCTTGAGGAGCAGCGTTGGGTACCTAAAACTGACTTCCTGGAGCTTTCAAAAACGGAGGGTCAAGTTTGGATCGCTATGCATCAGTGTCAGTCCTGCCATCTATGTATAATAACAATCCAACAATGCACAGAAACACAGCTAATTTGTTACTTCAATCAACAGTGTTGCTAAATGAGCGTCTTATGGGGATGTACGACTTGACTGATTTTAGAAGATCCCAGTTGCTTCGTGTTAGACCTTTTCTTCATGGAACTTTACTGGACCAACTTCCTGTTTTGGTCCAGCTGCAACAATGGTTGGATCATCTGGCGATTGGCGTCAGCAATACATCAGCACCTGCAAAGTCCCCTTTGATCATCGAAATGATGTCTGCCACCCGCCCCAGGCTTGCAAACTACGCTAAAAAGCACAAGTCTGAGCTTCTAAGAATTTACCAAGGCGAGTTTGTCAATCCCCCAAAAGAGCTGATTGTAGCAAAGGCTAAAAGGTAACTTTTGAATATAATCAAAACCTATGAAGGTACATAACTTAACATTACATGGCTCTATGTCCACTCTGTTTTGAATTGCAGACTTTCGACTACGTACAATTTTGAACACCTCGAAGCTGTATTACCACCTTCCAAGTGCGCCATGTGCGGTAACGAAGCTACTAAGAGATGTTCGAAATGTAAAAATGAATGGTATTGCGGAAGGTGAGGATTTCAAGAAATACTTGAACTTTTTATGTGCCCCAAAAATGATACTCAAACTCTGAAATACTGCAGGACATGCCAAGTCAAACACTGGGAACGCCACAAGAAAGTTTGCGATTTAGTGGTCCGCTGAGAATTGTCATGTGTATTCTGCTACTGGAAGTTGAACTAGCAATAAAGCAGTCTGCCGTCCCTCTATCTGACGAGACTGTACTTTCCCCGCGAGAAAGCAAAGTCTGTTCTGTTTCTTGCTCCGTTACCAGATGGCGGCAGTAATTCAAGTTCTGTTACCCGGCTCGGGCCTTCCCGCCTTGTTGGTTTACAGCAGTGTGAATGTATGTATGCTACTAACTTTATTATTTGACGTTTCTTTTGTATTAACCGAATCCGTTTAGAATTCAAGAATAAACTTGTGATTGTGATTTTGTTTTCTGCATTTCGAAAGCATAGCTTCCAAAATAATGTTACTCAACCTTCTGATAGATTTTGCAAAACGTGCCTTTTCTGACTGTGAACGTACTGAAGCGTGTCTTCTGGTTTTGAAGTAGGTGTGAAGCAAAATTAATAAACAAAACAAAAATTAAAATTTATGAACAATAGAGCAAGTCGTGTTGGAGAAGGTAGGCAGGGAGAGAGATACATGCTATATACTGTTCTTTGTTTACCGAGTTGAAGAAAATCGCATTGGCGTGTAAGTCATTGACAAGCCTTTGTGCGACACTTTGTTCACATTGAAAACTTTTATTTATGAGATATCTCCTGGACAAAAGTTGTTCGGCTCCTCACCGGGCTATATATATTTTAGATAACGGAACAATATTTTCTCGGGTAGACAGAGGACGGAAGCATCTTTGAATCAAGGCGGTCACAGCGGTATCTCTAGACTAGATGTTATTCTCCTACGACCGTGAATTAATCGACAAGAGAATTGCTTTGTTTTTCGTAAAAGAGATTCTGGACGCTTTTTCAAACAAACTTTTATCAATTTCTAGCTCATAATAGGTCCTTGTTATGTCCACGCTCTTTTGTTCTCCCACCGACTTGATAAAATATTGTTGAGTAAAATTTCACCCATGGCTGATAGCGGTTGATAGCTGTAGAGGTTGGGCGAATATTTAGTTTATTTGTATGTTTGTCCCGTCATTTCAGATCCACTTGAGAGTTGTTTCTTGGCCGACGCTTGTCTCTCTATATATACACAAACTACACCTCGAGGATGACAGAAGGGCATCTGCAACCGATTATGAATGACGTATGCGGTGGACAGAGAAACGCCTGGGGACAACTGATCGCCCTCATGTGTTTGGCTGTGAACGATAGGGAAAGCTGTCTTTTGCTGGTGACAGGAGGTGGCCACTGGGCAACCAAAGGGTTCACGATGACGTCCGCTCTGATTCCCCAGGAAAAAGCAGGTGATGGGTGGCAGGCGGTGGGGCATGAAGTAAAGGCTTATTGTGTAAAGCTTTACAGATTTTCGCTGTCCTACAATTTAAACTCATCGCCATACACCACACCGTTTTGTACTACACAACATGCACCAGTTTGACCTCTGAGAATTTCCCTGTCAGTTTCCTGCCTCGTAATTTGTTTTGTCCACACACAGGAAGGAGTGGACAGGCTCCCAGAACTCACGTCTTCCGATGCAACAGCAACCCAGCTTCTTATTCACACCGGTATCAAGCAACTTCAAAGGGTTAAGAAGGAAAAGACGGGATTTCCTTGATAAATTCGAGCCATTGTTGCTTTGGTGGGCAAAGTACTTTATGGGGTGAGCCAACCGGACGGTCCGTTATCGAAAAGGGGTGAACCAAACCATGTCCCTCGTTGTACACTGTAAGTGAAAGCAAGACAACAACAAGCCGACGGACATGTGTAAGAAGCAGCGGTAACTTATTGCTACAAGACGAAATAGGATTTGGTCAGTCCCAAGGTATTTACGTTTTCTGAAGCAACTTATGCGCTTGTAAGTACATGCCGATGATTCGATTCCGACAAATTCTAACGTACTTTATACTCACCACTTGGCTCAAGTGTCGTGGCCAGAATATCTTATTCAAATCCGGATTCGATTCCTCACATCCGATCCTTTCTGGACATTGGTCCTGGGCCTCTTGATAATTCAATACTTGCTTCCCAAGTGAGCAAGAAACAATTATTCTTCTGCCATATCCTTTTCCCATCTTCAATCTCCGAGTGTCAGAATTCGGCACCGATCATGTTTACACAGCCAGCGCTGTATTCATACGATACGAAAACGTATTTATTCAGCTAAACATCAGGTCACATCGATACAGGCTCTGGCGATTTTTTGTGGGTGAGTCGAATCCCCCAGCCCTACAATCTTGAAGCAAGAAGAAAGGTCCACCAAAGCAGCGACTTCATTTGAAAGTGAAGCTTTAAATCAAGACCGTCTATATATTTTTGTTTCACTTCGATATTGGGGAGAAAATGGCGTCTTGAATCTATCTATATTCGGTACCGTATAATGGATTCTTTCACAATCTTTTTTTGGTTCGACAGAACTGCCACAGTCCAGTCGGATATTTTAAGGCAAATGTATTCATAAATTTTCGGTAAAAGGGTGAAAAGTTGGATTCCGACGACTACTACGAGATGGGAATATGTGAAGAATGGAAAAGTGAAAAGGCACACAGAGAGACAGAGCTCGACACTTCTGGCGTTCTGGCTGGCTGAGGGTGAGGAAAGGATATGCATTCCGAAATGAGAATATGTTGCTCCACAATTTTCGACGGATGCCTTCGAGATGGACACAAAAGTCTTGGAATTAGAATATGTACCATGTCAGCGCCAACGCATGACTTGGATCGACCTCCTACCGGCTCTCGAGAATACGGCATCTCAAAAAGTTTCCCGTCACAAGAGAAAACAAGTATCCGCAGAATATTGATATTCCCAGTAGAGATTCATTCATACATTTCGCAGAATATTTCTTTTTCTGGTCTATTCTCGCTCTGTCCACACAACTGAACTCCACGCAGAGGCCCTGAACCAGCATGAGCGCAGTATGCATTTTTGCCAAGAAATTTTTCCAAAAAGCATAACTAGTAAAGATCGCTTAGCTCAATTGACGAATCGGCCCGCTCTCCACCACTGCACTACAGAAGCGTCTTGGTCTTGACTCTTGACAGAAAAGGTTTTGAAGTGTATTTGGACAGTGGCCGCTGTTATGATGATTGTCTTGATAAGATATGGTTGGTGTGAGGCAAGAGTACTTGTGACCCTCTTCTTGTTAGTTGCTTATCGGAACGTGGAGTAGTGGGCGAGGGTGGCTCCAGCTATCCATAATTTACCCCTTTATGCCCTTTTTTATTATTTTATTTGTACGGCACATCATGTGAGGGTCATGTTATTCCCGAGAAGACATCCTCCGAGAGTTGTTGTAAGCAACATAAAATGCCACTTGTACTAATGCCCTACGACTTTGTCGATGGCCGCCAAATGGACAAACGACATCCTCGACTGCTTATGACGTCTTCCTATGGCCCTTTCTTAACTGCTGTAATGGGATTTACACACCCTTTTTCGGAAACCAATTCGCTGTATACAACACTTGCTCTCGACACACAGCAGCCCGTCGTCATCCTCCTGATGACCACTTGAACAACCAGAGCTTCTGTAACAACTTTGATGAGGTGTGAAATTGCCGTCTTCAACGTACCTCACCCTGTTAATATTTCATGAAAGTACACACAGGTTCACCAACTGGTCGACCGACTCCTGACTTTCTCTTACTTTTGCTGTAGAATACAAACACGGACTGCAGAAAATTCCAATGGAAAAACAAGGTTCTACAATCAGTCAGATTTCCGACGAGTCCTTCATGTTCTCGTCCATAATGGCATTATTCATCAGGCCATCTTCCCCGTGATGAGACATTCATGGAGATGGATGAATTTCTACGAGTGGAAAGATAAATGCGATGAAATCTCATCCATCCATCCTTCTTCACTACTAAAGCCGCTCCTTAACATCACTTGTGGTTCTCCGATCCCTACCTACATTTGTCTTTGAATTTGAATCCTCTTCCCCATTTCTCTCCCACCAAATACATCTTGTCCGTCTCTCATGTTTTCCCCACAACCTCTCTCTACCTTTCCCATGATGAAATGTATATTTCTAACACATTTAATGAAAATTGAGTGGAAACCAGAGGCGGATGCATTCATTCAGTCAGCCCAGCCGTTATATTATTTGCTTACAAAATTAGCAGAGAAACAAGGTCGGACTATGATGCCTTCTTCCTGTAATTGAATCTTAAGACTTTATTATAAACCTCGGATCAAATTATTTACCCTTTCTTCCTTACACTTTCCATGCATCCAGCACCTCGTTAAACGAGTCGACCGGCGCATTGACAGTGCTTTCAAATGGAATATATTTCGTCTGATCACCTTCACAGAGGAAACCGCAATCAGATCAACTGCGACAGATGAGGTGTATTTTGCGGTATTTTGTTTTGTTATTTCAATTTCAGTTTAAGAAGTACGCCAGAGAGTACATAAAAGTAAGTCTAAAGCCGATGCAGATGGATCTGGGATGAAAAAGAAGTTCTTGGGCAACTAGTGGAGCTGGGTGGCTGTGGTCTGCGTCTAATAATAATAAGTGTGTCGGTAATGTGACGAAGGGCAGGAGGGGAATAATAAGATGAGGCAATATAAATGAAGGTGACGGAAAATGCATTTAGACACCGCAGAAAGTGAGAAAGAGTGACTGGCTGCTGGCGAGATGAAAATGAAAGGGAGAGAGAAAAGACGGACAGGTTTCTCTTTTTAATCCCACGTACGACGCCCGACTCTCTCTTCTCCAGTCTTAGGATTTGACACGTTTTAATTAATTTCTTTAATGACGAACGCGCTTCTAATGACGGGCACGAGCGAGAAAATTTTCGCCGATTGGAAAATTTCACCAGAGAAAGAAGGAGAGCTCGTCCAAAGTTGCACTACCTTCAACCAACTCTTTTCAGACTCAAGACTTCAAGACACAGCTTTTTGTCCCACTACACAGCCGCCCTCGCAACCACTGCCACCACCACCACCCCAGCTCCTGTTTTAAAACCTTATTCATTAATTCCTTTCTATCTTCCCATTTCCAATTAGGCTCACACATACACATACATACACACCGACCGAGGCCAACTTTCAATACGCTTCTCTCAAACACCCCTTGACTCATCAAATTCCCTCCATCGCAAAATTCTTCTTCTTTTTTCATTCTCTACACACATGCAGTGCCTTATTAAAAAATTTAATTAGCTCCAGCTAGCCATCTTATTGTTTTCTTTCAGCAAAGGTGCTACTCCCAGTCATCCAAGTACCAATAATCTATCCTTGTTCCAGTTGACATCACAAATTAAATGCAATTTAAGTACAGACTTACTACTTCAATGTTGCATATCGTTCAAAGTGACATTTACCTGGATCTACGAAGCGGTCAGTATCCAGCTTAATATTTATATGCCGCCGGCCTTTCCAAGAAAATTTGATGACGAGAGAGTGTCACAATGACGGCTTCGTGCCTGTCCGTCACTTCTTTTTGGAAGAGCTTAACACGCTTAACCCTTCCATCCATCGACCTGCCACGCGGAGCCATCATCGTGACAAGGATGAGCAGGGAAGAGTAATTAAAAGAATCCCCAGAATCGAGAACTGATGATTAGGAATTTTTCATTAGTTCTCAAGTACTTCACGTCTTTTCCAATCTAACGAACCTTCCGTCCCTGGCTTCTCCACAGCCCCTTCCAAGTTAGTCCACACATCTTGGCGCTTGTTTTAGAAATTATAGATCCAGACTACTTGTTCTGCCCATATTGCCCAAGCATAACAAATTTCTTTAAACCACACAATTGTGACTCAAAATTCGAGAAGACTGAAGACTGGCTTAGTTATGTTACGATACAGTCCGTTTGTTTCAGCCAAGCTGCAAGCATTTCCCCCTTGCACAAATATTACAACTTGCAGAATAGAAACACTTGACATAATCTTATGCAGTATGCAAAACTCGAGTCACTTAATTGACATCAAGATGACGTGATAT
>JAQGBJ010002689.1:0-15372 GCA_034698345.1 Sphaeridia pumilis
TTGCAGTGCTAAATCATTCCGGAGGATTTATTGCCCATCTTGTACAATTTATACACATTGTTGGATCCGACTGTAGAAATCGCGGGATTCTTCCTTCTTCTTCTTGAGAATTTCTCCTTGCTTCTTTCTTGGTCATCGACTAGAACAGTATAGTTTCGCCATTGCAGGAGCGTCTGTAACAAGACAACGATAGAAAAAATTACATAAACGTTAATGGAAAATATACTGTGAGCTCTTTTTTAGCTCTTGAATACAATGCATCTGAAGCGTGAAAATTGCGCCCTTTACTAAATTCTCGTCGGTTTCTATAGCTTTATAAGCTTTTATACGTTTTCAACTTCTTTATGGTCATGTTCATGTACAACTCAATCCTTCTCTTGTTTTAATTTTCTTGAACTCGGTCCAATGCAATTTTTCTGCTGCGACCGCCACCTTTTTATTTCGAGCCATGGCAAAAGCCGCAACTGCGGGTATTTTTTTCGCCTGGAAATTTCGGACCGTTATCACGAAATTTTGTAATCTTGATCATCATCATCTTCGGACCAACTTTTTATGATATGATGGACTCGAGCAAGCACGCAGACAAAGTTGATCACGTCTCGGAGGAAGAACCCGGGTAATTTCTACGGTTCTATTTCAAGGTCCAAATTACTTGATTTCCTCGCCGGGAACGTGAACGTGACATAAACATTGGCTGTGTGAGAGTTTAGCACGCAAACCCGGTTTTTTGGACCAAGAGAAACCACCACAAAGTTGCCCGGAATCCCGGATAAACCCAAAGCGTCCCCGGATTTCCAGAAACTTTTGCTCCGACCGAACCAAAAGGCCATGGATTTCCATTACGCGGGTATTTCTTCATCATAATAACATTTTCCACATACTCATCCGAAGCAACTTTTCCGGGGAAAGAAGTCGTCTATCGAAGTTGGCTCCAAGCTGAAGCACATCTGCTCCTACTTCTTTTGTGGACAGCCACTAAATGTCTTTTTCCATGTCGGAGCGGTAATAGTGCTATTACCGCGAATATTATAGGCGCCCACATGTGCTACAATTTTTATATTCTTTCGGGCGGGTTCTGCAAGTGTTCTGCTGAAGTCCTGTGGAAGTCTGCAAGTTTTTCCACAAACCGGAAGCTGAGAAAAGAATCAAGTTTTGGGAGAACAGGAGACTTTAGAAAGTCTACTAGAAGACGATGATGGAGCCATAGAGTGTTTTGTCATCGTTTCTTTGTGAAACTCAATGTCATCATCACTGCCGTCTATATAATTTGAGCTCTCGGCAATTTCGCAAAAACTTTTCCGACTACAACAGCCCATTCAGGAGCTCATCATTCACCTTTATGTGACTCGCGGCGGTACTTGAGAGAATATGAGGTGAAGTGGCGTCTTTGGAATTATTCTAGTCATTTTTATCAATTTTCAGAAAGTTTCATTCCAGCATGGTCATCTGGACATAATAACTGGGAAACACGAGAAATTATTTAAACGGCACTTAAGTACAGCATAATTATCACTTTTTTTTAAATTCCCGCCAAACCGCTATGTGAATGTTGTCAATAATAGTTTTGCAAAATTCAAGACTTCTAGTTACAAAAATCTAGTTTCCAGCGTACATTCTGAAAATATTTTTCCTTGAGCATTTTCGCACTTTGAGCTTTCTCTGTATGGAACTCTATAAACATGAATGACAAACGAATATCGATGAAACACTAACCATATTCCGGATAAAGGCTCCTTTTCAAAGTACAAAAAAACACAAACAAATATGTACTTGAGCTCATATTACACATAAACAATATCCTGGAGAAGGAAATATGACTTTCTCCAGTTTCCAATTTTCCCTAGTTTTCTTTCTGAGCTTGTATATATATTTCCAGCGCTGCTTTCAATGCTATTTTGTGTGCTTTTCAACAAAACAGCCCATGTCCTTGTTGTGTTCTTTTCATCTTCTCCAGTAGCTCTTTTCATCTGTATTTCGCTTTCACCGCGGCGCTTCGCGCTTTCATTGTTCTCCATTGTATTCCAGACTTTTTCCACTTCCTACTTTTTCCCATACAATTCAAGTATGTCTGCTGTATATATATAGTCATACGTCGTCCATACAAAACCACGCATTTTTTGTTTTTGCGCATCAACCATAGCTTGAATGCACTCCTCGTATTTCACTGCTGCCTTCTTGTTCTTCTCCAGTGACATGGAATTTTGCCGCTGGAGTCTTCCCGTCTTCCAGCTCTTAAAAACTGGTCTTTTCAAACACTCTTCTTTGCTTCTTATTTTCCAGATGAATTTGTGAAATTCCTGGGCGAAATTCGCTATCCTCGCCATAACTTTTTTTCGAGGTCAGCGTTGCTGGACAGGTCTGGACAAGATTGAAAATTCAACCCAAACACTTGTATATACTTGTCTGCCGTTCTCTGTCTGACATGATTACTTTGCTTGTTGACTTGTTCTGTAGAAAAAGCTATCTCGCTTTTTGTTCCCCGAACTGGTCAGCTTCATCTCCAGTTTTCCAGTAGTCACTACGACTTTTCGCAAAACTCATAACGTTTTGAAACCCCAAACACGTACTTGGTTCATGTGTTCCAGTTCCAACTTCAGCGTCATCTCAACTCACTCCACTACTTCCCGCATCTTCTCACTGGAAACGCGCGGCGTCCTCCGCGCTGATACCTCAAGCGCACTTCTTTTGTACTTGGTTTCTCCAGGACTCTCGTTGGTCCCTCAAGTGTTTCCATCATCCGCAAATATTTTCCTTTTATGCATCTTCTCTTGTTTGAGGACGGAGAGAGACGAGTCCATGTTTTTTGTATGTATGTATCGCCGCTTCCAGTTTCCTGTCTTCTGGACTCATCTCTCCAGTTTCTCCAGTATTTTCCCCAGTTGCCCGACTCGTGGCAATTTTGTCACTTTACCTAACCGCAATATCCAGTTTACATAATGGAACCCAACACTTTACAGCTTTGTTCACTTTGTTGTCTCTCTAGCCATTTTTATGAATTTTATTTTCCAGTACATATTTCAAGCTTCAAGTCCAACCGAAGTTCCCACCAGTTTCCCCTGATCTCTTTACGGCTTTTTGCCGTTTTGCCACAGACTCTCTGTAGCCTATTATATAGTATTATGTTTGCGGCGTCCAAAGTGAAATTTTATCTCTTCCTCCCATGCACATGAACAAGTATATTTGTGACACTGCCGGCTATTGTGGGGTTTGCACAATGGGCGAAGCATTATTGCAAAAAAAAAACATACCCGGATATGTATTGTGTAGTTTGGGGAACCGCTGGAGCAAGTATTACAGCTCCTGGCCTGGAGTCATGCACAAATGACTTGAAATTTACTGTGAAGGTTTTTTCATTCCCACGCTTTGAACATGTATTTTAAGCGTCAGCGTCAGCTCGTCATCATCATCACCATAACAAATTTTGTGCATATCAGACACTCACATTTCCGACCCGTCATCAACCAGAACCAAAAGAAGGTTCATCATTTTTCTTGGAATTTTCCAGCCCTTCCAGCATTACTTCTTCTACAGATCCAGGAGCTGAGTACAGCTTGTTTCCGCGGTAATTTTGCCTAATCTGGAGTTCACAGCTTGTGAAAGCTTCTCTTTTTTGTCCAGCCGTCGTAAACAAAAGCACTTTCTCCAGCCAGGCAGGAAACTCCAGCTAGCTCCAAACAGCCGCTAAGAAATGAACAAGTTGTGCAATATTTATCAAGGGTAAACTTGTGTACTTGTGTGTTACTTGCTGCTAGTAGTCCGACTAAGGCAATTTGGAAGCCAGTTGACATGGACAACATCCGCTCAGGGTCTCTTAAGCGTCTAAAGCTCTAGCAGAAAACTAGAAGCGTCTGCTGCTTCTAGAGAGAGCCAATCGTCTAGCAAATTGCCAACCTGCATAATAAGAGCTGCTACAACCGCCAGCAGCTCCAGTGTCTCCAGAGACCCAAAAAATTGTGTCTACAATCTAACGCAACTACAACGCTAGAAGTGAATGTAGGCTGGCGAAATAGACGGTCAACTTCCGGTTTTTCAGGTCAGTCGGCAGCAGAGAACATGTGCTGCGGAGAGGAACGAGTTTAAATGATGTTGTTTTTGTATGGACGACAGACAACTAACCAAGGTTTTTTTGGATGTAAGAACAAGACATCAAGTAAGATGTTGTTGCAAAATGTGAGAGTCTTTCCCGCTTTTCGTCGACCAAAAGTACCGAGACAGAGTGTCACGAATCTGCCTGCTGGCTGGCTCCAGATTTTGCCAAAAATGGCATTTCAAAGTTTGCCGCGACAAAATTTCCGGCGCCAGACTTTTAGGAAACAAAGGCCATCAAATGCATCTTTGGACGAGGAGAAGAATTCAACAAGAAGAAGAAAGATTGGAATGTACAAGGTATGGTGGCAGTTGGCCGGAATGTCATTTGTGACCCGAACAAGATTTACAGGAAGTCTCTGGGGTTTTGCCATGTTGCCGGAGCACTTACTCACAAAGTTTGCGCGCCACCACCAGAGGGCGCTTTAGCGGCGCGCGGCGAAGCGCTAAAGCTCAGGTTTTAAAATGCTATTGCTAAGTGCCGTTTACATGTAAACCGTAAGTTCCTGGAGAACTTACAGATTAAATGATTCTTGTGTTTCTTTGCAATATTTTCAAGCTCTTTGTATTTATATACTCCTCATTTAATTTTCTTCAAGCTGTTAAAATTCTTTTGCAAAGCTTTATTTCTCCTACTTTCTCTAAAGCACTTAGAAACGAGTCCCAGACCCCAGACCCCAAGAAACTCTCAAGAAACAGCCGGCAAATACAGCTCAAGTAAACCTCGTCCCCGCTTACCGCATTCCCACGGCGCCTATTCTCTTTTCTTCTTGTCACTTTCACCTTGTACTTTCAGTAGATTAAACGACGTCCTTTTCTCCTTTTTTAACAACATGCGACAGAGGCTGGAGAACTGGAGAAAGAGTCCATCCAATTTCCACTACTGCTCTTGTGAGCCTCATCTACTTCTACTGCTCTAGTTTACAAAATAGCTACTTGAGCTTGCTACTATAGCTACTATGCGCTTCTATCAGCATCTTTGCTATTTTGCAATTCCCGCGCTCCTACCGGCGAACGACCGTACGAGACTAACGCCGCGCTGGCGCCCATCCGAATTAACGGCGAAACTTGGTAATCTCAGCCAGCGCCAACCATCATCATTATCATGATTCCCATCTTTTGCTTTCTCCTCTCACTTAAACACTTAACCTTTTCTCTCTTCTTGCTCGTGTCCTCGAATCAGAATTATTATACAAGCTCCCTTCAACTTTCATCAACATTACTTTGAAGGGTTTGGCGAAATGGGCAAAGTGTGCTGTGTACCTTGTCATTGTTCCAATGTTCCAAGCCTTGATCAACCTCATTGCTTTTAATGGACATAAGCTTCCTTCAAAACGTCTCTTTGACTCATTGTTTCCCGAGGAACTAAAAGGAGCTCGGGAATCTCATTTCCTTTGATGTATTGGAATTCACCCTTTTAATCGGATTTGTTTACCGCTATGGCTAGTAGTCTAGTAGAGTAGAAGAAGAACTTTTGGCAAACTCGAGTTAACGAGATGTATCCATTTCAGCCATTTCAGCCATTTCATGGTCATTTCCTTATAGTAGTGTGTTTATGCGGACTTGGATCAAAGGCGACATGAGAGGCTTTGGCGAGCCTTGTGGGCTTGTTGAGTGAATAGAGAAGAGGAGAGAGAATTCATGGAGAAATGGACAAGAAACTATACTGCTCACCATTAATTATTCTGAGGGACAAAATGTGCCAAATTCCATTTCAAATATATACCCATGGAGCTATAGGAAGCCATCAGTGTAATTGCTTCTTCTTCTTCTTTTTTCTTCATTTAACTGAATGACTGGAAGAAGAGCAAGACAAAAGAGCTGCACACACACATGTGAGACTTTTTCGCAATAAGCGCTGCTGTAACCATGTAAGAATTTAATGGTCACGACGACTGCAGAGATGTATGTAGTTTTGTCTGTGAGTTTCTTCTTTGGCTGTAAAGAAAAGCTGAGATGCTGTGGAACTGGGGAACATGTGAGAAGAATTCAGTGAATAGTTGTGCAGATGTATTAGATTGTATGTTGAAAAAGTAGCATTGAATTCGCTAGAAGGAAATCTAGAGAAGGAACTCGCACACACACACATGTCTTTGTTACTTACTTGAATTATTTTCGCGGGAGGAGAGAACAAGAGAATTGCTATTTATTTAATGGACAGTGGCAGCGGAAAACTGCGGGAGACCAGGAGGCCGCCAGATGGCGTTTTGGTTGTATGTATCAGTTATGATATTATTTTATTATTTTGGGAGTGTAGGGGACCATTAATGGACATGTTGTTTGATGCATGTTGGAAATTGGCGGGAAAATTTAAAGAAAACTTGGGAACTGTTATAGGCTTCTCGAAAGTCCAGAACCAAAAAAGAACTCATCTGTCGCGTGTAGCTGATAATGAACGTAATAAAGTAAACGGCAACAACATGATGCATTAATCTGAGTCGGAATCTGACTGTGTGTGTGAAGCAATTTCCCGCCAGTTTTTGAATTTCGCGCTAAAATCTGCACTATCGGCCAAGTCGTTCAAAATGAAGATACCGTTTAGATATTTTTTTCAGTACATTGTTACCCGATGTTTCTTATATATTTGACGGGATCTGGATCCTATTCCGGATAAACTTCAAAGCCTTATCCAGAATATCAATACTACTTTGGAAAAGCACCTTCATTCTCACAGTCGGTTATTACCGTTCTACTTTGGTGAGAACCGAGCCGCAATTCCGCAATCCTTGGCGGTATATAAATGGCCATAAATTGGCAATATATTTCCTTGGTTATCGATAAGTACACATACTGTATCGTCGCAGAAGCTTTATCGAAATAGCCGAAACTGGTGCAGTATCCAATCTCCGACTTGATTCTCAAGGTAATATCATAGGTAAAAAAATATTGTAAAAATACCAAACCAGGGTCCATATATTCCATTCCAAAATGGACTTGAAAATCTTCTCTCAGGCTATTCGTATTCTAAAATCGGCGCTTCTGATAGTTGCTGCAATCCGAAGAGCAAATAAAATTGCAATATATTTTTCCATTTACTGTTTCCAGTCTGCATTCACCACCTGCGCAGAATTTTTGCGGATCTATATACTCCAAGATTTCAGTGGTTTATCCAAAGACTTTGATAACCGACAAAGAATATTGGAAGAGAGACTCTTCTGGATCGACTTCTTCTTTTTCTTCTTTTCATCTCCACTCATAACAAATAATAAGCTATTCAACCAACCTCACGAACGTCCTTCTCCAGGCGCTTCTTCTCCAGCCTTCCAAGTTCCAGCTATTCGAGCAACTCTTTTACCGCTTCTTTTGCCAAATCCTTGCTTGCGGTTACACTAGTATTTCTTGATATTAGCAAAAGACCTGGTTTCCGCTCCTAAAGACTCCTCTTGTTGGAAGACTTCTTTTGGCATCGTTTTCGATACCACCGCTGCCGCCGCTAATACCAATCGATTCGCCATTCGCCGGTGGTGGTACTCACATTCTGACCGAAGAATCTATATGAGAGCTTAGCTCAAGTCCCGCAGTTTCCAAGGTTTTGGCTCCTAGAAATAGTACTCTTCCCTTGAACAATGAATCTCTTCCAGCTCATCGTCGAGGACCAAAATCAATATTTGTTTACCAGGTTCTTCAATGTTCAAAGAGTGGCGACAGGAGATAGCCGAGGCGATGTATTACTATTATAGACGCCAGGACTCGACATGATAAATGCGTCATTTTTATTTACATCCCTTCTCTACTTTCGCCATACTTTCCAAAAAAGCTGCTTTGTAACATGACTCCAAAAACTGAAGTCCTCCTCTTCCTCGTCTATCTTTAGTACTTCCGGTCCATTGAGTTTTTGCAAGGAATCCAACTGTTGTTATTCGTCAAGTTAACTTGGTACCAAAAGGTCCCAGTTGACCTGCGGCGCCTGAAAAAATTATCAACAAGGTTCTGCAGACAGACAGACAGACATCTGGAGCCTGTCTCCGTGTCCAACCGAAGGCTTGTTCAGTCAGAGGGCCAACTTTTGTTTTACCTCATTTGTAGCCCATTTTTTCGGGTCGTAAATCTCGGATAGTTTTGTCCTTTTGACGTTTCTCTTATCCTCAAGTGCATGTAATCATAAGCCGTATCTTGTCTCTCGTTCAAGATTTTAGGAAAGGAAGGACAGAAAAGATTGTCTTCGCGGGCCTTAAGTTCGAAATCGAACCCTTTTGTATGTACTTGGAAGTTGGAAGGCTTCAGAGAAGAATGTTTCGAGTCTGACTATGAGACTAGAGAAAAACAAATGGATTTCTTGTACATTTCTGCAGCTTGTTTGTAACTGCTCTCGAAACTTGAACCTTTTTGGCCTACTGTTTTCTTCACAAGTCGTTTGGGGATCACTTCGAAGATGCGAAGCTGGAGAACAAAAAATGCCTTGGTGTATGTATCAATCAGTCCTTGTTTCCTTTGGTCGTTTGTAAGTGTACAGGAGGAACGTAAAAGTTTGTACAGATTGAGGACGTGTATTTGTAAAAAATCATTCATCCGATCCGCTCTTATCGATTCGGCCCATCCATGACTGTCATCCATAAAGTCTCTTGTCAACTTCTTCGAAGGATTGGAAGTTTTAAAAAGTGACATGGAATAGGACAAGGATGCTGGATTTTTTGAAACACATGCATAGACCGGACTTTTCATTTTTGGCGCCAGTTTCAAATCTGAAATTTAAAAAAGCCCTCATGGCGCGGGGGCCTTCAAAAGGGTCACATGACCGCGGGACTGCAATCAACTTTTTGCAGGAATTATTTTTGTAAGACTTTAGTGCCGTTTGAGGGAGAAACGAGCTGAGCCAGTCAAATAGCAAGTTGGCCTGGAGTAGTTAGATGGCTTCAAAATTTCCATCAGCTAACGCCATTACGCTAACGTTAGGTGACGATACAATAACGATCTTTTATAGCCGATCACACACGTACCAAAGGCATTACACCATCGCCATCATCACATCAACACATGGCTGCAGTGAATAGCTTGAACGTTTCTGTTTTAAATCGCTCACTCGCTTTTAACTTCCCACCACGGCAGTCTTGTAGCGTCTTTGACGCTGCCATTATCGGTTATCGACTATCGAAGACGCGCTACTGCTCCCGATAGTAACGAAACGAACACCATCAGACACACAGTACACTCTTATTTCTTGAGCAGCTCGTTCAATCCCTGACAATGATACAATTACGCATTTATTGCTATGCGAAAACCTTTCACTCGGTATGTATTCCCATCAAGCGATCTTTGCTCGCTATTTCAGCAATGCCATTTCAGCTTTCTTTGGCTTCTGGCTCCGCAGTTCCAACAGACTCTCCTCCTCATAGTTCTGCAGCTCACAGTCACTAAACATTAATGGCTAAATGTCTTGCGATTGTTCTTCTTGGTTCGACTCCGACTTCCAGATTGGAACTGGCGTCGACGACAATGACAACGTTAGTGTTTTATATGGCGGCAGTTTCAAATGTCTTGCAAACTCCCCCCCCCCCAAAGCAGCGCCTGTCAAAGCCCATTACCCGGCTCTTTGACTTCTCATCGAAATTCCTCTTGCCACTTGCCAATTTAGCCTGTCATCAAATATCACATCTCTGTCGAATGCAGGATTGGATGGAGGAGACCAAAAAGTCAGTTGGTTAAACCTAAACGGCGTGGAGACACAAGTTTTCAGAACCAAACCTAATAGGCTACATAACTATTATAATGCTTCAAAAATCCAGAAAACTTTTGAAACGGCACTAAGCAACATCAATTTTAAATTTCCCGCCATCCGCCACCGCTAAACTCAACCTACTTCCACCTCTACCAAATCACTCATCTCCCCCACCCCTTTGTTTGAGAATTTCGCAACCCCCCCGTTCAGCAAATCTTCTCGTTCCTTTGTTCCCTAATACTCGCATATCCCTGCCAATTCATCATTGCAAATTGCATGCCACGGCCGCAACACAAAATTCACAAAAACCCGGGTAATCTCTTCACCCATAAGCTTTCACCAAATCCGCTTAGAAACATGCATGAATTTTGTATACATTGTGTTTGTTTGTATACACAAAAAGAAAACAAATTTTTCTGCTCAAACCAATCTTCGAAACCAAATCAACTAAAATCCGACGTCCTTGTTTCAGTTGAAAATTTTGAAACACTGCTGCCTATGTCCCATATGCACCTCAAAGATTTTGTACTTGGTGCCAAAACTTTCACCCACTTACGCGTGCATATTCGCACACATATAGGGTTTGCTGAACAAGATCATTCGCTTTCTTCCTTTGCCAAATCTGGGCACGTACTTTCTTAACCTAAATTCGCGTCTTCTTATCATAACGTCTCATCATCAACTTTTCCAAAAGATCCCATCAAGATCATACGCACATAGCGTTTTGGAAAAAACCTCAACTATTTTTATCGAGGCAAAAGCCAGCGAATACTGGAACTTGTATGACTGACTCACTTAAGTGGCTTCTCTCCAACTTCTTTGTAGGGAAAAAGTGGAGCCCAATTTGCATTGCAAAAAGCCTGGATAGTTAATAGTGTGTGTGCGGGCGGATTCCCTTGAATATTTTTTTTTTGCCAAAATGACTTGGTCTGCCCCCTTTGCTTTCCTTTCAACTCTTCTTTTCAAAGCAACTCTTCAAACTTTTTCCTATTCAAAAGCCTGGAAGCGAGTAGGAGTAGCGAAAAATTATTCAAAACCAACTCGACTTCAACTACTTCTTTTCACAAGAACGAGACAAATTCAACAATTTTTCTTTCCCTTCTCTCCCTCTTACCTCCGCCATTTTTCTTTTACAAGAACTGGAAAAGTTGATCTATGTGGAAATTTTCGAGCTTTTGGTAGCGCCAATTTAGATTTTTTTTACGAAACTCTACCTACGCGTACCGTTTTACTTTTACTTCAAGTGTGAGTAAAGTGAGGTACAAAAGTTTACAACTTCTTTTCACCTCAAAGCGCGGGAAAATTAAGTTGTGTTGGGGTTTCAAAAGGTTCACCCAGGCTTTGTGAAAAATTGTGAGTAATTTCAGCTATTCAAAATACCTTTACAATTTCGACACCTCGGAAACCTTATAATGCAGCACTCGAGAAGTCTATTTAGGAAATGGCAGGTTAGATTCTAGAGTTCTAGAATTTTGCTTGGTAATCCGTATGATGTGTGTGAAATGTAAGTATTCATGGTGGATACTTTTCGCTTGAGCAAGTTTGAAAAAAAGTTTCAAATTGGCCAAAGCCTCTTATAGAAACGTCTCAGAAAGCCTGCTTCTTCTACCGTTTTGAGCAATTTTTATATTGAACGAGTGTACAATATGATAGCCTGGAATTTTATGTTGCCGTTACAATATCGTAAGAGGCAAAAGTAACGAGAAGAATTCAAAAGCGTTTCCGGAAGTGCCACTTATGTGAATAACTCGATACGATGAGAAATCGTCGAAAATCAGCATCCAAAGCTTTTAGCTATTTCCAACACGTTTCTAAAATTTCTCGATCAAATACGTGGTTGATGAGGCATAGTTACTTAATGACGTTTGCGAAATTCCATATTTGAAATTCTGAGACTTTTAATATGTATAACGGAATTCATTCCAGGAAGAGAAGCGTAATTTCACTGGAATTCTTATGGGATTTGCAGACCTCCTTGCTCTCAAGTAATCAGCAAACTATTTTCATTAAGCGTTCACGAAACGCTTATGCTAATCTCCAGCAACGAGGTTATCCATCATCACATTATATTTGCGTTCCAGTCCTGCGTTTTCTCCTCCATATTCAATTTCACGCTTGAGATGCTTTGAAAGATACGTAAAAAGGGGATTAAGGCTGGAAAACATACCTTGAAAAAATACTGGCGAAGTAACTCCACTACCATAGAGGCGCTGGAGGCGGGGGCCTTCGGGGGGCGGGGAAAGGGGGAGGGGGTTGTGAGGGAGGGAACGGGGGGACAAACAGGGGTACACTTCCGTTCCCCGTGGGGGTGGTGGCTCCGCCCACCATCCCACCGTTACTATTACCACCACCAAAGGTCACTGGATGAGGCACTGGGGGTAGGGGGCACACAGGGGAGGCCCTTGAAAGGGTCGCAGCACTAAAGTGGTGATGAAGGGTACCATGATGATGAAGATGCTGTTGACTCTGATGATGATGATGGTGATGTTGATGCGGGAAATTCAAAGTTGAACTTGGGCGGGAATTGAAGTTGGTCACTGCTGGGGCAATGAGGCTCGAAGTGGTATACGCTGACCCCCCTGACATTGACGATGACCCCCGGGGCTCAGGAAGCGCGCACTTGAGCTTGGCCCAAAAGAGCTTGTCATTGGCTGATAACACTGTCGCTGCTGACCTCAAACACACTCTGAGGTCCGGGTCAAGGTCACGGGTCGGCAGGTCACCAAGGGTAATGGCTACAAGCTTGTTTTTCTTGCCGCGAAGTGCGGCATGGAGGGCGGATTTGAATTCAAACCTACACCATTCCGATTGGACAAAGTTTTTGCTGAGCACAATGACTGTTTTTCGACTGGATTCAACTGCTTCAACGATGGTATCAGAAATGTAGGCTGACACTGGGAAGTCTTTGTAGTGGAGACAGAGTCTGTAGGAGAAACTGTAGTTGATGGAACTGCCGCCTGAGGCGCTTGAGCAGTTGGAGCTGCTCGGCTGGGTCAGTTCTGGCACTAGCACTTGTGTCACCCACGCTTCATCTTTGACGCTGTAAGCGATGTAAGCGTCATAGAGTTTTTCGCGGTCTTCTTCGAGCCCTGGAGTAGCGCAGGGGTTGCACTTTGACCCTGACCAGTAGACACCTAGCGCGCGGCGCTTTCTGCAAGCAGCGACCAGGACGCTGCCAAAAATGAGGCACGCCACCATCACAGCGCCCACTAGCGGGAGGTACGGTGAAAAGTTGATGGGGGTGCGCGGCGCTTCCACCGCGCCGGACAAGGCGACTATTTCAGTGCATTTGGTCCCGTTCCCATTCGCCATGTAGACCAATGCGTAGGGTCGACCTGAAGATGACTCGCAGTTGACTGAAGCGACGTCCATGATTTTTGCCTTGTTTGCTTGAATCCACGGCGCTGCCGCTGATACAAAGTCGCATTCACAACTCCATGGGTTTCCCGCCAACCCGATTTCGACCAAATACGGGTTTGTGCTGAGCTCCCAGACGCTGAATTTGGTCAGTTGATTCCCGTCCAACTGGAGGACTTCGAGCATTCGAAGGTTGTTGAAGCTGAAGTTGGCGACCCATTCGATTTGGTTCCCCATCAGATAAAGTTCGCGAAGGCTTTCCAAAGGTTCGAATTCGAAGCCACTGATCTCAGTGAGGAAATTGTTCTCAAGGTGCAACACTTCCAGTCTTCGAAGTCCAGAAAAAGTGTTATTGTGGATTCGAGCGATTTTTGATCCGTTGAGGTAGAGAACTTTGAGGTTTTTGCGCCCAATGAACACGTGGCTTGTCAACTCTTCCAAGTTGTTGCCGTCCAGGTAAAGCTCTGTGGAGTCCATGGGAATCTGCGCGGGGACTGCCACGTGCTCACGGCCAGCGCAGTCTACGATATTCGCCGACCACGTGTCATCATGGAAGCACGTGCAGTTGGTAGGACACGTCATTTGGCAATCGCAAGCGTCGAATTCACAGCAGTGGCAGAGGGCAAAACAGTGAGTTTTGTAAGAACACAAAAACTGGGAAGCTTCCGCTTGAAGGAGCGGGACAAAGTACTTGTCTCGATGATACAGTAATTTGCAGTACACGCTCTCCAAGTCCATGACTCGGGGATGTTGTCTCAAATGGTCCATTTTATTGATCCGCTGGAGCCATTCCATATTACAGTCGCAAATTATTGGGTTTCCCGCAATGTAAAATTCCGGAAGCAGTTTGTCCCGCGGCCATGGAGCCAATTGGAGGGCTTTCAGGTCCATCGATTCAATCTGATTTGACAGGAGTTCGACTCTGCTCAAATTAGCCTTCCTGTAAAATGTATGCGGTTCGATGGAACTTATGGCGTTGTCGTGGAGGAAGAGCATTTCGAGACTATCAGGGAGACTTGGGGCAGAAATTTTTGTGATTTTGTTGAAACTAGCGTCCAGAGTCTGAAGTCGGAGGTCGTCGGAAGCGTAGTAGTTGCCCAGCTCGGCAATTTCGTTCTTATGAAGGTCGAGCCATTGAAGCTGTTTTGGTATCATTGCATAGTCGAACCATGTCAAGTGGTTGTCGGAGATGTTGAGCCAAATGAGGTTGGAGGACTGGAGGAAGAGGTTGCTGAGGTCCGTGAGGTAGTTGGCGTCCAGTCGGACCGCTTGAAGGTTGAGGTTGGAATCAAAACTGCCGCCTTCGACCCCCACAATTCTGTTGCGCGCCAAGTTCAAAATTTTCAAACTGGGCAGGTCCTTAAGGGCCTCTTTGGACACGTTGGTAATCTTGTTCCCTGTGAGGCGAAGGCCGTAGAGGTCAGGAAGTCCGACGAGGCGCGGGTTCTCTAGCTGGTCGATGGTGTTCTCGCCGAGGTCGATTGTTCGAAGTTGGGTCAAGTTTTGAACACCGATGGGGACAGCGGTTAGGGCGTTGCCATTGAGGTTGAGGTCTTTGAGGCTCGAACAGTTGTGGAAGGCGGATGGGTGTATTTTGGCAATGCCGTTGTTGTCGAGCGATAAGGTGGATAAAACAAAGAGTCCATTGAGACTCGTGGCATCGATGGCCGTCAGTTTGTTGTGAGATAAGATCAAAGTGTGGAGGTTGTTCATGGCGGAGAAGGTGTTGGGATCGATGGCGCCAATTTGATTGTGTTCCAAGTTGAGGATCTGCAGACTGTACAAATCCTGGAAGGATTCAGGGTTAAGCCTGCTGAGCTTATTGTGGCCGAGTCGAAGGAGGACCAATCTGATAAGACCTCCGAAGGCCCCACTGGAGTTCATCCAAGAGGAGGTCAGAATGTTGTGGCTGAGGTCGAGAACGATTAGCTGGTCGAGGTTGGCGAAGAGGGAGGGCGGAATCGACGAGAGTGAGTTGTTTTGCAGGTGGATTTCAGAAATGTCTTTGGTGTCGGAGAAAAGCTGGAGGGGAAGGGCTACGATTTTGTTGTCGGCGAGGTTCAAAATTCGTAGACTTTTCAGGCCGGAGAGGGCGCGGTCGGCAATGTTGGAAATTTCGTTACCCTCGAGGTAGAGCTCTTGAAGTTGGCCAACGTTCATGAGAGCTCTGGCGGGGAGGAGGATGAGGCGGTTGCGGCTCACGTCGAGGGCGCGGAGGCCGATGCGGCAACCGGAAGTGGGGGGGGGGGGGGGGGGGGGGGGGGGGGGGGGGG
>JAQGBJ010002690.1:0-15370 GCA_034698345.1 Sphaeridia pumilis
AACACATTCAGTACAAAATCTTCGCTGAATTTCACAATGAGTGGAAGTGGTATAGACTTCGATGGTAGCCAGATACCACTACATCCTGATAAGATACAATTGGTAAGTTTCAAGTCGTTGCTTTGAATTCAGTCGAAATTCTGGAGCTGACGGGGATGACATGATTCTGAAATTACAAATTAACTGTAATTTCTGTTTTTTACAGCATGCCAAGTGGTGGAAGCCGCCGACAGAGGAACACGAGAAGGCGTTTGAGTATCTGAAGCAGTGGATCAAGGTGATCTTCCTGAACACCGAGTTCGGAATTCCGTTGATGGAGGTTCCAGGTAAGCTTTTGAATGTTTATACTGCTGCTTGCTGGGGTTCAGAAACATCAACCATTACACATTAGGATGAATGTTTGTCTGTTTTTAGCCTTTCTGCGAAGTAATGGCATCATACCAGAAATGATCTCGTGTATCGGATTCGATTGCATCACGCACTTTTTGTTTCATTGTGATGATATTCTTGAAGTCCGCACTAAGAAAATCAATGGAGAAGACTTCTACTATTTGTTCGTGAGTTGAATGTGAAAGTGAGAATGGTTTGACATTCCTTCTGCAGAAGTTGATTGAAAGGCGTTTTGATTCTATTGCAGTTGAACGGGGATTTACGTCCGCCTGGGAAAGGCATGAAAAGCCTGGAGCGAGATATGACCTCATCGTCTCTGATCCGAGAAACCTACAACAGTACCAAGATGTGCAGTGTAAGACGAATGTTTCAACTTTGATTAGCGATTGATTTCATCCATGGTTCCTTTGGTGTTACCTATGTATTTGGTTACAGCTTTCACGATTGATTAATGCTCACCTGAATGTGGTTGTTCCGACTATGTCTGGACCTGTACTGAAAGAGCACTACTTGCAAAACGCACCGGCTGTAAGGATCTATACAGAATTCAGAGAGTTTGAATGTTCCTTAAGATTGTGTCTAGCACTGTTTCTGAACTTAGGCGATGGCAGCGACTACTAACACTGCGAAGGATACTATGCCGAAATCAACACCCAATGCTAACTATTTCAGCCCAAGTCCAAATGCCCAAGGACCTATGCATCGCCCTATCTTCGTTGTTAACTCTCCTTACGCATTACCAGCAGTGAGCGCTTCCATGGATATGACTGCTAATCGGACTCCAATATACTCAAATGCCAACACGTTTGAAATGCGAGTACCTTCTCCTAATCCAACGACTGTGAAACTTCCGAGGACCAGTGGCATCTTAGATCCGGAAAATCGTCATGGCCATGATCGCCATCAAAGCCGGTCTCGCTTTGGCAAGATGTTTTCCGAAGCTTGTGCAACTGTAAAAACTTCTTCAACTCCAGTTTCGAAATGAGCTCTCCACTCACGAATACTTTCGTAAGTCTTTATTTTGTAAAAATTGATCACTGTTTAAGTCAAGAGATCTATAATACTGCTTACAGCTGTTTCGGTTTGTCTGAGCCGTCAAATAAGCCTAATAGCGGCTGCAGATACTTTGCCACTAGCTGTCTGAGAAAAGATATCACGATTAATACAAGTACCAGAGCCACCAGAATTATTGTTACAACAACAGCCATTATGAAGGAGATAATATCACCATGGCGTCTTTGCCACCAAGTCTGGTGATAGTTCAGTGGCTTCAGAAAGGATGTGTCGTCATTGCGGAGGACGTATTCAGTCCAGTAGATTGATGTTTCAATCGGGTCTAGATATCGGTCACGGAATATCTGTTGGGCTTTCCTCATGTTTGTCCTGTATCTGCATTGACAATTTAGATTTCAGATGATCTTGCCCAAAGCTTAGTGTGAGTGATGGAGATTCAGGATTCGCACGACTTACATGGTGTTAGTGGTAACTTCTTTGATAGCTTGAACGATAGTGGCGCTGGTCAGATCTCTCGCTTCTATTGTAACTCCAAGCTTGTAAATATCCACATGGTAGGCATTGTAGTCTTGCTCAGCAAACAGCGGCATAGCTATTACCGGTACACCGTTGCAAGTTGCTTCCATTTTGCTGTTCAGGCCACAATGCGTGATGAATGTCAGCAATTTTGGATGTTCTGTAGATCAGAGACATGTTAACGAAGAGCTTTTTAAATTGCTGCTAGTTTTTGGTAGAAACTCACTCAAAATCTCCATTTGCGGTAGCCACTTGATGAAGTACAGATTTTTTGGCGCATTCGAAGGAACAGCTCCGTCCCACTTCCACAAGAAGCTTATTTTGGGAAACTGCCGAATTGCCTCCATGAACCTGTCCACATAGGACGAGGAAACGTTACTGATTTCCACGCTTGACCCGAACGAAATCATGATTGCTCCGTCTTCAGAATCTTCCATGATTTTTTCAATCTCCTGTTGGTTGATCAAATTAATCTGTACAAAGTAATTTACCCTTGAGTCTTCGGAACTGGTTCCAGTGAATTCATACCTGTTTCAGTGGCTTCGTGGGATGCCAACATTGCATGCCACCGACAGGAATCACAAATGGCGGTAAAGCCCTTCCAAATTCAGTGCCGTAGTACGTGTTCATCAGAACGATGCTAGCGTTACGTTCAATAGCTAGAATATCAGGAGTTTCAGTAGTATTCAGGACTCGCTGAGCGAGTGCAGCCACTTTAGGGTAAATCAGACTGTCTCTTTGGTAGTAGATGTAAAGTGTTCGATAAAAGTTACGAAGTCTGTCAAAGAAAGTCATGGGGTAACTCATACGCTGCAGAGTCAAATCTGGAAGCCACGAGGCTTCAGCGGGGAAACCGAACACGTCAGGAATCCAGGGATAAGCTGAAGTAGACATAGAATACATGAAGCTGGTTCCATGGTACTTGGCCCAGATGACGCCACATTCAGACAAAATGGAGTTGATGACCATCAGGTCATACTTGGACTCGAACAGAACATTTCGAAGCGTTGGATCAGTGAAGGAGTTGTTGACGAGAACTTCGCACATGTGGACGCCAAATGTTGGTATTTGGAACCAGATTTCGTTGTCAACTTGGTTTTGGCGGTCCTCAAGTCTGTCAGCTTCCATTACGTTGCTCATGAGGTCAACGAGAAACTGTGGAGCAACGTCACGTACTTTTGGGTTCGGTGATGGTTGTTTCAGGAAGGGCGAAATAATTGTTATGTTGTGGCCACGGTCAGCTAATGCGGATACTAACGGCCATATTCCGATTTTGTGACTATAGGTTCCCGCCCCGAAGAAGAAGAGAATTTTGGCTGCGGTGGTCACTTGTGAGCAGAAGACGAGGGTCAAGCTAGCTAAAATTAGCGATCTCATTTTGAGTTCTGCAGGTGAAAAATTAAAAGTTCTGTTCACCTGAAAGGTCAAGTGTTGAATGAATTATGGTTGATTGAAGAAGTCTGGATTTAAAACAGGGGATTTGTTAGATAGGGATTGAAACCTTGGGAGTCTGAAAAGCTTCTTGTGTTTCATGATTATAAGGATTAGATGCCTTTTATGCGAAATTCGAAAGGTCGCGTGCCGGTGATTGATTGCATGTTCCGTTGAGTCGTTATAGTCGATTCATGGCACATTAAAGTCTGAAGTAAAGCAAATATTGAATCGTCTTACGTTGAAAAAATTTGTCTTGCGTGTTGACTTTAAGATCAAGACGACAGAAATCATGTTAATTGATAGCGATGAAACTTTACTTTATTTACAAACGGTTTTGAGAGTGATTAAGCCGTGTAATCCTCAATGAAGCTTGGGAAAATTTAAGGCTCTGAATTGTTAATGCGTGGTTTTTAGCCCTGGGAACTATCGTGCTACAAGGTGGTTTTTGTGATTTGTCTCATTAAGCTTTGTAAAATAACTTTTCTATCATCTATAGAGACGTAGGAAATGACTGAAATGATACTGGGCTAATCTTGCTGCTATTAGCGCTTTCATTAAGCGGTATACAGACGAGAATTCATAAAGACGCTGTAAGGTTCTGTCGTCGTCAGATTCTTGTTGAAAATGGCTGTCATTGTCAGAAAGCTATAACGACAGTTCTAGAAGAATGTATAATTACTATTGGATTGATTCTAGGTATTTGCTGCCTATTAACAGTCGTTTCTTTTGAATTTCAGATTCCCGTTTACCAAATATACAAGGAGTTTACATCCCTCAATCATCTACCGAACAATTCAATCAACAATGGAAGTCAGCGTATAGTTGTAGTCTCTATATATGATATCCATACATTTTGCATGAAAAGCTAGTAAAAATCTAAAGCGTCATATGAATGTTAGTCCAGGTTAAAATGAAAAGAGGAAATGTCAAGTTTGAAATGAGCTTAAGATTAGTTATATACTTAAAGAGGGAGCTATTGTTATGCGCTTCCAAGAGCTGATTTACTTGAAGAGTGAGGTAATTTACAGTAAGGTCAGAAACGCATGTTATGTTTCTATACGTTATATATTCGGTGTTATACTGCAAATTAAGCCCATGGATCTACCAATTTCCTTTATTAAGCATTAAATAGCGATCATAGGCAAGTCTTTGTTGACTGATATTGTAAGATTCAGGAAGCGCTACTGGTCAGGATGTCGCCATAGGTCAAGTATCTAGAGCATTAGAAGAGTTGATAGATTCTTTGTATTGAGTTTCAGCTTGAGATCTGTATAGTGGTAGTGGTAGCTAGAAGTGGATTTTAGGTCAAATATCTAAGCTTGAGATGTTGCCTGTAGACTGTTTTAGCTTCTTGGAGCAAAAGTTCGTTGCTCGAGCTATGTGCGATCTCGCATACAAGTTTTGTGTATATTTTTTAGGTAGCTGAAAATGAGAAACAGTATTTGCTGTAGAAGAGGCTGTTCAAAATAGTTTATCTATGATGTCCTGGCAAGAAGAGGAATGTCTGAAAAGCCACTGTGATTTTATAGCCGGTTACCGAGGTTCAGCATTGTGATCTGTAAACAATACCGTGATTGAATCAGGTAGAAGAAATGCCAAACTTAATTCACTTGTAATTTTATGTGTGGGCAGGGAAACGTACGTAAAATCACTGCGAGCGTTTAAATGAGGAAGAGTTCATTCTCAGGTCGTTTGTTTATCTCCAAGTACAAGGATTTGCCATTTATATCGTGTTTAGTATATGGCGAATTGGCTTGGCCGCACATGTCGAATTGAAGATGAGGCAAGTATTGGTCTTTGCACGTGGAACAAATTGTGGATAGGAAACCTTATGCGTTCGGTTATATAAAGTTTCAGCCGAGCCGTCAGTCTAGATTCAGTCAGGCGGTTCGCTTGTCAGGTAGTTGAAATCTGTGATTCTTGTATTGCGTGTTTTGTAATTGGTTGTCAAACTCTATAATTAGTGTTTGTTCTTTCAGCCTCTGAAGTTGTGACTCTACCAAGCTCCAGGATGTACAAAATCGGATACTTGAGTTTGCTGGTGTGCAGCCTTCTGCTGGTGACAAGTCCCGCTCCTGGAGAGTCAGCCAACATTTTGTTTTTCTTCGGGATCACCACGTACAGTCATCGGATCTCAGTATGGCCACTGGTGGAAAAGTTGGTGGACGAAGGACATTCCGTGACGTTCGTCTCAGCCCACGAGCCCAAGGGACTGAAAAACCCCAAGGTTAAGGAAGTGAGGCCTCAAGCCTACCAGGACTTTTACCGGATGCTGATGGAGTTCAACTTGCTTGAAATGCGACTTCATGGAGACCATCGAGATGCGTGGGAGAACATTGCCAAGTTTGGTCTCCAGTCCACCGAGATGTTGACCAAGGATCAAGAGTTTTTGAAATGGACCAACTCGGAAAAGTTCGACTATGTGTTTGTCGACTCCTTGTTTGCGGAAGTGGGAATAGCGTTGGCGTGGAAGTACCGGGCCAACTTTGCAGTCTTCTGCACTACAGCCGTCTACGCTTGGCAGTTTGACGCTTATGGCTTTGTACCTGAGACTTCGTGGCTTCCAGACCTGCAGATGCACTATGAGGAAGGTATGGACCTGTGGACTAGAGTACGGAACACTTGGAACCCCATCAGATGGCACTTGTACAAGTCGTACATCTACTACCCGCAACTGAGGAAGACGATTGCTGAAGGGCTCGGAATCCCCGATCTGCCAGATATGGAGCAACTGGAGAAGAATGTCAGCCTGGTTTTAGCCAATATCCACCATGGTGAAGAGTACGGAAGAGCTTTGCCGCCGTTAGTGGTTCCGATTGGTGGAATGCATTGTTTCAATTCTAAAGGAGAAGCGTCAAAGGTATGGCAGATTTGAATCGGTTAACGTCAGACTTTGAGAATAGCTTGTGTATTTGATCGCTCATTTTGATTTCAGGACCTGCAAGCGTTTATGGACTCTTCAGGCCCCGAAGGCTTCATGTACGTTAGTTTTGGCAGTGCCCTGCAATTTGCCGATATGCAGCCGCGCCTTCGTACCATATTCTTCAACGCCATGAGCAAATCAAAGACAAAATTCATCGTCAAGTGGGAAGGCGATAAAATCGAGGGAATGCCGGCCAATGCTTACTATTCATCATGGTTGCCACAGCAAAAAATCTTGGGTATGTTGCAAAGATACCCAAGTCCAGAAGTGAGATTTCTGACTGACGGATGAATGCTCACTTATGGTCTACTATCTTGTTGAATGTCATGGTCCGCTTGCTTGGCTGATAACCATATTATTATACATTTTACAGCCCATCCGAACATCAAAGGATTTATTACGCATGGCGGTCTGCTGGGATTGCAAGAAGCCGTCTGTTTCGCCGTTCCGCTTGTCATCTTTGCTATATTTGCCGAACAAGATTATAATGGGAATCGCCACCATGCTCGAGGACGTGGAATTAAACTAGAGTTCAAAACTCTGACTGAGGATGAGCTCTCGAGCGCTATTTCACGGCTACTCACTGACCCAAGGTTAGGACGTCCTATGAATGTCGAATGAGGGGAATTGTACAACGATGATTAATTGACCGTTTTCGTTTTATACAGCTACAAGAAGAACATGGAACGAGCGTCGCAACTTTTCCTAGAACGTCCACAAAAACCATTGGAACTCGCCATGTGGTGGACCAACTATGCTCTAAAACACGGACATGTTCCAGAACTCAAGTCGCTCGGACTACACCAACAGTGGTACCAGCGCCGGCTCATAGATGTGTACTTTGTAGTTTTTGCAGCTGTTTCAGCAATATTATGTTTAAGCGTAGGAGTTTTAGTTGCGTTACTGAAATGCTTGTGTTCGCGTAAGAAGAGTAGTTTGCAGAATAGCTCTAAAGATTCTAGGAAGAAGCGGAATTGATATTACATGTTGTGATAGTAGTTAATTTGTAGTTGAATAGGGTTGAGAGTCAGTAATTTTAGCTATTGGTGATTGGAATTGTTTCGCAAGCGTAAAGTGAATACAGATGTATGCAATGTAATCAGAGTATTTTAATTCAGTTGAGAAGTAGTCGAATCAGTAGTAAGTGACATCCCAGTGGTTGCCTTCCAAGCAGTAAATGTTTCCTGAAGCAGATTTCCATTGCTTGTATCCATCAGGTCTCACACCAATGTAGCTGAAGTGAGCGCTGACGTAGTTTTGAATACAGGTGTTGACACTAAAGTCAAGTTTGTAGCCGTTGTAATGGGAGTAGGTGCCGCTGGCGTGTCCAACCTGAAATTATAGTAATTCCTTATGTTAGATTTCGTTTCAGAATACCTAAAATCACTTGTCATTTTAGAAGAGCCTACTTACTTCAGTTCCTCCAGTAATAACAATCGAGCAGCCTGAAGCGTTTCTCAAAGTGATGGCGTTGGCGATGGTGTTGTCGTTAACTTGGTCAAGGGAAGTGCACGTGGGCTTGTTGCGGTCGCTGCAGTTTCCAGACGACTTTACTGTGATACCTAAGGGCAAGAATGGTACTTCGTTAACAACTGTTTTTAGGAACTTTGTTTTCACGACGTTCTGCAAGAGCTACTTACCATGAGGTTGGATCTTGGCCATTGCTTGTGAGTGGGACAGTTTGGCGCTAAAATATTCAAAAATTAATTGACCAAATCTAACGTTTTCTTGTCAAATTGCAGGCGAAGACATACCTGGCGGAAGCGCAAACTGCGAGGACGGCAAGAAGTACCAGGACCTTCATTTTTGAAAAAGAAGAGCAAGTTGCAGGCAACGTCAAGTTTTGTGTGTTAACAAACGGGGACGATCTCCAGCAGAACTATGATTCAATGATAATCGAACGCTAGCTTTTATACCGATTTCAGGTCCGGCTGTCCCGGCTGTGTCAATTACTGATAAGCGATGAATTATTATTATTGATCGTTGTATACAATTGCTGTTCTTCAATAGCAAGTTTGGCGTTGCGTCAGAAGCCGGAGGCAGTTGGAGGATTTGATAATGATGTGTTTATGATGATAATTTTGTCTATTGTAGGAAGAAGATAGGAGATTTTTGTCATTAGATTGCTTTAGAATCACAAGTGTTTTCCAAGTATCTTTTAATGAGATGTGCTAACTATAAGAATGATTGTTGATTGTTTGTTTACGTTTTTGTTGAGTGACTTGACAGTTGTGCAAAGTTGTGGATGATCGATGTTGACTTGAGGTACTTGAAGCGAGCCAATTAAGGACTGTTGTATATATAAGGTTGTTGTTGATTTGCACCTAAAAATAGGCTTCTATCTGCTAGCTAATCGTTCAAATTGTTTTGATCGCCTTATCTTCTAGAAGTTTGGTAAAAAATATTGATTGTTGAATCTGAAGCTTGTGAGAAATTTTAGAACCAAGGTTTTACGAGAAAAGGTTTTTTATTTTGGACGTGCAATTGACTGTGGCACGATTTGACCCTTTCGAAGAAAATATATGATATAACGACAAGAAACCGAAGAAACGCGTATAACTTTTGTACACTTGACACTGTTGATAAAAACTATGAAATTAGTAGGAAGGCGCCGCCGCCTTAGGCTGGTCCCAAGTCCATTGGAAGGTCCGCAGGTCCACCGCCAGGGTGCGTCGTCGCAGAGAGAGGTTGTTCGCAGCAGGCTCCTTAGAATCCACGTGGGCAGAGCAAGCAGTCAGCGGCTCCTGAAAAGACACAAAAAGGCGGGAAATTAGATTTTCGAACTTCGGAGGCTCGTAAGGACCAGCGCTTTCTTCAATCTTCCTTAGCAAGAAAACAGTACAAGCTTACCCCAACGTCCACCTCCATGTCCAGCAGGGATCCCCTTGACAGGTCCGTCAAACTTGACAAAACGTCCGTCGCTGGTGTCGAGACCGAAGGCGAATCGGTTGTTGGTTCCACGCTGAGGAGCGGCTTGAGCCAAGCCGAGGATGGCCAGTACGACGACGGCAACGGCAGCCGAGATGCGTCCCAAGAACTTCATTTTGATTTATAATATTTTGACAACGAAACACCAAGGAAAAAGTAAAAGATCACAATGATGAGCGAGCACGTGGTGGTGAAGGATTGGAAACAAGACACAGAATGATGCTGGTGGACCCCTTGGTTTCGCCTTTTATAAATCCGTCCTTTGTTTGCTCAAACGTTGAGTACAGCGCGGCGCTCCTTGGGCGCATGTGCGATATGCGCTCCTCCTCCCCAGCAACATCATCAGCTAGCTGTATAGTAATTGTGCTTTAAGCAAGCGGCTCAAACATTAAGGATTCCTGTCTGTCCACCTTGGCGCCGATGGGCAAACCTTCGATGTATTCAATCGAGTCCTTTGGATTCTGAATGCTCAAGAATGGATGACGCTTGGGTGCATTCAAAAGTTGTATTTGTGTCAATGTTCGTCATTATTATTTTGCTAATATTTTCCCGATTA
Organism: Sphaeridia pumilis; assembly: GCA_034698345.1. Lineage (NCBI taxonomy): Eukaryota > Metazoa > Arthropoda > Collembola > Symphypleona > Sminthurididae > Sphaeridia > Sphaeridia pumilis. Next base: position 9,762 of record JAQGBJ010002690.1, read on the forward strand.
ATCGACCGATGCAATTTGGTAAGAAACTGCCGCTATTGTAAGCCTGAAAGCCTGATGATATTCACGGAAGAAGAATAAGCGATCGTGGATATCGTTCCGGTTTTTAAGTAGCTTGAGATATTTTAAAATATTGATTATGTATGCCGATCATTAGTATTGGAACTTCCGCTGTCAGACTTCAGAAGAAGAAGCTTGTGTTGTTTACACTTGCAAAAATGTTAAATATATGTTGGTGTAAAGTTTGAGTAATTAGTGTGAGAACAATGCAACTTTTTTGCCACCTGTTGCATAACGTTTCATGTTTCGTTTCGAAGTCTCGTTGAAGTAAGGAACGTCCTTGGCTTATCTCAAAAGTGTGAGATGAGCGAAAGTTATCGTTAAAATTTAAAAATAAATTTCGAGTCTCTAAATCTTTTCCGTTTGAATTCCATTAACTAAATTACAGGTAAGTAGACGTAATCTCGGATGATGGAAATTGGTGATTGCAGTGAAATTTAGCGTAAATAACGCTTTGATTGTAAGATGATGATGGGAGAAAAGTAATGCGTTAAAGGGTTGAACGTGTGTATTTTTCGCAATTTATGGATCTTTTATTAGCGAGCTGTCCACGAAAAGCGTTGACGGAAACGAAAAGTTTGCTGAATTTGGCAAAATGAAGGAAATGCAATAGGAAGTCTTTAGCGTATGATTTGAACATAAAATCCTATAATAATGTCCACTTGGACCCTTTTTACGAGCGAATCCACAAGTTTTCTGTTTTAACCTGCCGTCGTTCCGATTGTATTGTAGGCCAATTGAAATTGAAATTGTTGAAACTGAGAGGACGCTTCCTTGTCTGTGTCAAGTGGCAGGTTACTCAACATGTAATTTTTTACGATAACATGTGGAGACGTATTACATAATATGATGAGACGAGCGAGTCATCTCATCATCACCATTGAAGTAAACGGCAGCGCCGATTATACGAGTCGCTCCTCTTATTTCCGGCTACTTTGACACATTTGCACGAGCAGCGCAATTTAACTTGCAAGGAAGCGAGAATTCGCAATGACTGCGCGGAGCCATCGAGTGAGAGATGCGAGAGAGAGGAACAAGAAACCGCAAAGCTCGATGGCAATTTGTGCTTACGGATTTTAACGTGAACAGCTAGCGCAAGCGCATCATCATCATCATCCCTCGCAGCAATAACAACAACAACAATAATAATACAAAATTAGCATTGTTTTGATTCTACAATGCGCGCCAAACCACGTTCATATAATTATGTATGCGGTTTGGAAATAAATTGGGTCACGAGAATCCACCTTGCCTTCTTATATGTTCAAGCCAAGTTTGATATGAGGCAATTGTGTTTTTTATACTTTTGTGTTTATCAAGCCCGGAAGGTTGGGATGTTGATATAATATAAATTTCATGGCGTAATAATGACCCCACGATATATGTTTCAATCAAAGAAAACGTAAGGTAAATTGCGTGTGTATATGTTCTTTCACACCTCATTGCAGAAATATTGCCATTTCTGGTACACGTCAAGAACAAGAGTTTTGTAACCACGTGTTTCAACACTCTAACGTTATGCGTAATTGACCTGGTCAATATATAATGGAAAAGGTCGGCTGAGATATTAGTCACTTTGAAATTGGATCTTTGCCACTTTGAGGAATCGTGGTTTTGGTCAGGCCGTCAGATGACCAGCAGAAGAACCTTGGTCAAATCGTTTAAACGCTGTGGTCAGGGATGTCATCTTTTGACATTAGTAAACTTCCAAAAACGGAGCCTATAATTAATTAATATTTCAGCCTGTAAATATTGACAAACTTGTTTTCCGATGTTGTGCAATGTTTTTTGTTCTACTAATTAATATGTACTGGACTCGACCTAAAAGAGTTTGTGTTTCCTTGAAGTGCTCTGAGTGCTGAGTGACACTTGAGTGCTTCAAGTGTGCAAGTCATCAAACAAGATGGCGGCCTTCAATAATAAGGATCGACAGGCCGTCAAACTTTATATTCTTGAACAAGACGAGTTGAAGGAATCAAATCAAGAAACTAATGTATATCAAAGGAAGCAAGATTGACAACTTCATTTAAACTTTTGACGCATGTTCAACAATGCTCAAGATGTTCTTGGATTCTTGAAAGAAGAAGAAGACACACATACGACGGATGCATCGCTGAAACACAAAACGTGAAGCTACAGGTGTTCCTTTGTTGTTCTTCTTGTTCGTGTTTGGCCCTGTAGGGAGAGAAGAGAGATTGCACAATTTCAAACCAATCCAACGTAAATGAAGAAGATTAAAACTTTTGAAGCCAAAATAGCTAAAGTGTTGCGACATTGCGGTTGAGGCTCTTTGTTGTTCCTACCTTTGTTGAGGGATTAGACGAGCAGCAAGTAATGGTTAAGGAGATGACGATGTTTTATTTCAAGGCGATTAAATGTCGAATGAGGCTACTGTTGTCGTCCATGCGGTTGTTGATGTTATCGTTGTTGATGAAGAAGCCTGTTGAGGAACCGCGCCCCGTTTCCGAAGTTCAGACACCAGGAGTATGATGGAAAGCACGAAGGCTGAGAATCCCATGATAATTATTAGGACTAGTAGGATTCGACCCGCGAGGCAGCAACCAGGGTCCAGGTCTTCTTCTTCGAAGTGTTCGAAGCTGGTGGGGGTTTGGCGGCGGCTGTGGGGGCGCTTCGGGATGGGGTCTGTTTCAGGAGGAGGGGCTTCGATGTCCGAAGAATTAGTAGGCATGATTTGAAATTGATGGCTTAAAGAGGATAAGTGTCTCTCAATATAATCAATGGTACAATGCACAATGCAAAATGCAACTATTAGCCTTTGAGCTGTTTGAAAACATACGGGTTTGAATTGTTTGATTTGGCGCCTTCTAGCTATGGAAACGAAAAGTGTTATTTGAAGCTGTTGAGTATTTACATTTCGTCTTAGTATCGTTCAAGGGTCCACTTACTTCGTACCGACATATCTGACAACTGCCTTAACGGTATTCAAAAATGCATTGCAACGGCACCATAAACTTGCATAATAAAACTGCAATTTGAAAATAGCCTAAATAAGCCTACCGATGTGTAATTATATTTTAAAAACTGAGAGCGGAATTTCCTGGAACGAGTTTTTAAATTGAAAAAAACAACTGACCCTGAAGACCCTTAGCGATTTGAGTTTCTATAGGTTTTCGTCAATTTTTGGCGTTAAAAAATAAGTGCTCACACGAATCCAAGTTACACAAAAAATTTGCAGTTGAAAATTTCAATCATTTTGCAGGGTTTTTAGGATTAGGCCTTCAAGGGTACACTTCGCTATCTCCATGTTAAAGCTTGGATTTGGGACACTTGAAGAAAATGGCGCTAATGTCATACCCAAGGATATCTGTAAGAGCTAACTTGTCAAGGGCATCTAAAACGGTATTTGAAATCTTATGGCATGAGCCCTTTGAGCTCACAGGTCAATAGATGGCGTGCAAGCTCTAACGGTATTTTACCATTTGTATATATGCAACACTTGGGTGCCGTTTAAATTTCAAGTTGAAATTGATTTCTAGATTGACAGATCCACAATGGTAGCTCCATTCAAGTTGTTTGAAAATACAAAATGTCAAACCGTACATCAACTGAAGGAAATCCAAGAATATTTGTACAAACGCTTCTCTTCGTACAAATTCATAGTGCCAAAATAAGTAGACCAACACAACTCCCAGAGCCACGCATTTTAATTAATCTTAATTAAAACTTGGAATCATGTGTCTCTGCTGTCCTCTCCAGAACTTGCTAATAAACGAAGCTTCCAGATCATATCATGATTAGCCAAGGCGAATTAATTACTGATTGCAAAATTCTCTGACTGAGTAAGTTGAGAACCAACTAGAATTTTAGCTTGCCCAACTGCAGAAACTTGTAGCAAAACTTGTGTTCATCCTCTGATGATTTGATACTGGAAGACGCCGCACTGTTTGCTCAGAAGAACTTCAAGTTCCAGTTTGCTTGTTCAACTCTAAATTCCAGCTCGGATTTGTTTGTTTTTAGATACCACGAAGAATTTTCTCCTGCTTCTGTGGACATTCTAAACCGCACCTGCCGTGCAGAGAAAGCGGGAATCCAGTAGAAGAGAGAGAAAGCTCAAACATTTTAGTATAGCGCACGCACCACCTCCAGATCGTAAAATCTGTGTGGATTTTGCCTGGAATTTCATGGAGCTTTCTCGCTCCTCAAGCTTCAGTTACCGCTAGCGTAGTGACGTGGAAGGAAGGGCGCTTCGCTCCTAGTTTTTACATGTTCTGACCTACTATTTTAGCTCGCAGTACATTGTGTCCCACTTTTTTCTTCAATTTGGCTGACCTTTGACCTAAGGGGACCTATTGGATCCCTTTAAGCCCCCGATCAAGAATTTTTGAAAAATTCGTACTTTCAAGGGAGATATGAAAGGCCAAGTTGGCGAAAAGTACCTAAATGCCGCCCCCCCTCAGCGCAGAGGCCATGAGGGGTCATGACCCCTTATATGGCCCAAATTGAAGCCAAAGGTCTGAATCGTGGGGCCAATCGAAAAAAAGTCGAATTTTTCAATGCTAACCCTGTTTCCCAGGGCTTGCAATCTGAAGAAGGTCGCTCTTATGGGATTTAACATGGGGAAATTTTGAAAGAAGAGTGGGCCCTCAGCAAAGGGGCTGTTGGAGGTGGCGACCCCATGTATGACCCAAATCAAAGCTAAGGGACCCTAGTATGGGGCCAATCTGAAAAAGGTCCGATTTTTGCATTGTAACCCTGTTGGGCGTTACATAAAAATTTCAATTCAGAACGTTGCAAAGAACAGCCACAGTAGCCAGGTCAAAATGTAACTCTTCTCTCTTTTTTCAGAAGAAAGGCTGGAAAGATTGAGAATCTTGTTCATTATCCTAGTGGCTGGCATGGTCATCAGCTTCATGCTCTTTGCTATCCCATTAGTTCATGAACTCGAGGTATGTTCCCGCTCTAGCCACAAATGTTGTTACTGCGCAGTTACAAAATGACTAATTTGAATAATTTTGATCTACTTTTCAGGAAGAACCAAAACCCCTCCTCGTCTTCAGAAACTGGACAATTTTGTTCTTGATCCTGGAAGGTCTTGTGTTGTGCTTTAAGGTTGCTCAAGTAATCAACCCGCAGGAAGCGATGATCCGAACTGCTTTTGACCTGTTGCACACCCTATGGATGGGATTCACGCCAATGGCTCTCGCCACAGTGACGCTTGTGTACGCCAACCGCATCATGAGGGATGTGCGAGCGGAAGTGACGCAGACTAGCTTCTCCAGGTTGGGGTGAAGATGGCGCCCAAAGCGCGCGCGCGCGCTTCGCGCGCTCGTGGACATGAAATTTGTAGTGTGGGGTCTGCAACGCGCGTGGACATTAGTTATCATTGTAGGCTTATACATGATATTATTGTGTTTTAAGCAAGAATTCTTGAATAAAGCGCAATTTTAGCCTCCGGACCCCTGGCGGAATTTTTGGCAACCCTTTTTGTAAATATTAAGCATCAAATGAAACCACTGTAAAGGCCAAGTTGGTGTTGCAACGGATAAATGGCAAAAGTAAATGGATTTCCTATTTACTGTATTGCATTCACT
>JAQGBJ010002691.1:0-15364 GCA_034698345.1 Sphaeridia pumilis
ACCTGGGAGGAAACTGTAATTGATTTTGGGGGCTGGACGAAAAGTGCAAAGGTGTTTCTTCTCAACAAGTTTTTGTTCGCCAGGAAAGGATTGCAAGATCAATTACACTGGACAACGTCAACAACGAGTAAAAGAACTTTCCAATTAAATCCACTTGCAACTAGTTTTACAGCAGCTGCTCTTCATCATGATCAACTTACTCTGCATGTGTTGGTTTGCAATCTTGGCGGACAATCAAGATTAGTTGGATGCACTTTGCGAGCAATAGCAAAAGGTGACAGTTAATCATTTATCTCTGGCCGAAAATGTACTGGATTTCCCCTGGAATTTACATGTTCAATGTAGTTCTCTTGGTACGTAGCAATGAATTAGTCACCTAGCAAGGGTCAGATATTTACTGCGAAATAAGGGCAAGTACAAATGTCACTTGACATTATATGCCATCCACAACAGTCTTGATATTGAGTTTTTTGAGCGTGATTTTGATTATCCAGGTGTTCGCTAGAGCTGGACCTGGGATTTTGGCTTTTTACTTCCCTGACTTTTCCACTGATTAAGCTGACTGACGGTTGAAAAAATCTTTTTCAGATTTTATGCCGGTTTATTTAAGTAACCGAGAAACCACAAAGCGACTGCTTTTTATTGTCATTTTTTCCCGATCATTTCCCATGAGATCAAACTCCAGCAGCATCCTTTTCTCACTATGAAAGGTTGATTTTTGTGCTACAACATTGTTACTAATGCGCACGGCTGTCTACAATTACTTAGGGCTTTACAATGGTAGTTTGACGTGTAGATTCAATAAGCTATCCAATTTACGAGCTATGCTTGTACGTGGGCCAAGTGTTAATTTATTGGACGGCATAGGTGTGAAGACGGAGGAAAGCACTTTTTTTCTTGTTCATTGACAAGTGTGGTGCAGTTGCCGAAGCTCCAAGGGATGTACCAGAAGGTTCATTACATTCTTACTTTTGGACATTTATGATTTCGCTCCAGTTACTATAGATGGATGGATGATGGAACAGGTTCATGTAGCAACGCTTGCATAAGGCAATTATGACGATGAAAAGTCATGAAGGCTCCTTCTAGAGAGCGACACAGCAGTAACATATTCGTTCAGATGTTCGGTGCTAATTTGCCTCGTATTTTAGGCGAAAACGTTTGGATTTTATTAATTTAATAGATATACCAGCAGTTTCCGAATTTTTCACTATAACTTGGGGGAACCAGCTGGGTTCCGTCACATATGTTTTCTTGGATGGTGGCTGTCATGGACTTATATGGTAGTAGTGCCGCTCCACCAGGCAATTATTTGTTTGGTCGTCACAAAGAAAGTCAAACCGCATCCTCCTCCCTCTCATTATTCAACAAATTCTGGATTCACACCTTGTCAAATGATTAAATTTGTTGCAACCTCATGTCATACTCTTTAAACACGAGAAGGGAACAAGTTGTTTTCACAAGAAATGGACCAATGGGAAAGTAAATCCTTCTTGCACCAAGCAACTAGTTTCTTACAATCATTTAAATCAGCTTCTTTACAAATTACTACTATAGATATACAAACAACATTATCTTCTCTTTAGATGTAAACTCACTGGGTATTTACATCATGGACCAGCAACTAATATAACAATACCGGTTGGCAAATGCCAAGTAGCCAAAACCACTTAAGTCGTCTGACATTTCCATGGCTATTGTACTGTCGGTATTGGAAAATAATCGTGACAAAACTCCGAAGTTTATTCTTGATATGATTTTACAAAATGCATCAGGAGTTTTAATGAGTCATGATATGAATTACGAGATCGGAACAACGTTTTGATTGTGGTAATGGAGAATCTGGTCTAAAAATATGAGGTGTTGTAGTGTGAAAGGGATGCATCCTGAGTGGAAGTAGATACTGATCTCCTCCTGTCTAACGGAATAGAATAGCAGCCCTTGAAAGTTTTTAACATGAGACTTTAGGTTTGAGTAGCTACCAAGCAACAAAAGGCCACTACGCACGAAATCACGAATCGAGTCATGTTTCACGCAGGTCGGAACAATTGTGATACCGAACGGCAAGACAACGATTATGCTATCAATCATACCACGGTTTCATCATGGTCAAATCTCGTTTTCGAATTAAAACTACATGATCCAGCAACTGATCTTATTTCATCCACACAGATCTACCGGGAGAATAAAACCACAACACAGGAAATGCGTTCCAGTCTTATCTGACCCGCATGCATGTTAACAGCAAACTTGTACTCGGTTGTAACCTCAGTCAACTTCAGTTCCTCGTTGTTAATAATCGAATGTTATCTAGCCCATTATCTCCAAAAGACTGTGATTATTTTATACCATTAGCCCTCCTACTTTACATGAGTTGTCATTTATGTTACACCTGGGACCAGAAGCACCTTCCATGGTGGCTTTTTTTAGTGTAGCCTATATAATTAGGCGTTAGCATCAACATTAATTGAATTCATGAGTGATAAGAATAAAAATCTGGGTCAGAGGATCCCGAAGTTGATCCGTATTTTACATTTCTCTGTGCAACTGATTAATGGTTACTTCAAAGGTCAAGAATGAATACCGTCTCAATGCTTCCTCTCTACAAACTTTAATGAGATTCAGTAGGGATAAACCTTATCCAACACAATTGCTGGTAACAAGACAAAAAGACTCGTGATTTCCAATTATTATCATATTTAAAGCCTTTTCTCTCACATAAAGTTGATAGAACCCGTTAGTTTTTACAGTTCCATAAAGGAGCTTCGAAAACTCTAAAGTTTTAGATTCCCAATGTTCAGGACGGGACTGTCTTTGCACTCACGGGCAAACAGTTTCATGTTGTCTGGAATGGCTCAGCGTGGGATCAGAGACGAAGGTGGTGAATTTTTTCTAGGGGTTGTTTCGTTTCTTTGCTGCTCCGTTGCGCTAGTTTTATTGTTACGGTTATGCCTTGCGATGATACTTTTGCCTATGAGCGCATAAGTTGGTTCTTGGTTGCATTGCAAGCCGTTTCCCAGGAATTTTCATTCGGTTTTACTTTCTCAAATCAAATTGAAAGATTCTCTCATCGTTGAGAGACATTAGAAATAATGAAGTGTGCTATTAACTATGTTCATAATCTCAATCTTGGCGAATCATGAACATTTGTAAAGGTAAATTGATTTTTAGATTCAATTTGCTACCGTGCAAATGCTTTCTGCTGGCATTAAAAATTAATGATCTCGATCTAGAACCGTGTGAAAAAAGAAGGAACATTGTTTCAGAGCATGTAGTAGTGTTATCGTCGGTCTGGGTCGTCCACTTCTATCCAGTTAAAGTATCTAAGTCATTTGGTACAAAAAGCCTTGAAAATTTGAGGACTGTGTGTGGGTTAGTGGATTAACGTACAAGCTGGAAGAGGAAGCCATTCAATTGACAGTAATAATCACCATTCACGGCAAATTGTCAGGGCTGGCCAGCGGAAATGAAGTTAGTCCGGGTTGTGCACATGATGAAGAGTAATTGTTTCTCAAAGAAAATTACACAACAAAGAAGCTACTGAAGCCTAGTTGGTCAACCCCTCTTCGACCCTCCCAAAATCTTCACCATTAATTTCCTTTTTTGGAACTCGTATCCTCTTAGGATTGTGCTTACACCGAAGCAATCTAGCTTCAGTGCTAGAATTTTAGTGCATGAACTGCATGTGACCATGAGAATTCTCAATCGAATTTTGTTTTGTCTAAACAGACACCGGGATAAGAATACGTCCGTTAAAAAATTACCAATGCGCAAATTCAATAATGAAGTTTTCAAGGGTCAAAGTCTTTAAGCGTCATGCAGAAAGAAGTCGATAATGAGGAAATTGGTGAATTCTCGTTCTTGGAAAAAACACCTGTTGGTCATAAACTTACGCTTGGTTTTCGTAAAGTGTGTTTGAAATACTTTGAGCACATAAACACATCACAGATAATTTTTATGACATCCTCCTTACAAGACCTCCTCGAGGAATTTAGATTGAAGTGTGTTTCTCAATTGTAGTGAGGGTTGAAAGAGCAAATACCACAAAACTGTCAAAATACATGTTGTTTCAGAAACAAACTTGAGGTGGACGGAAACTCAGTGAATGTTGTGGTACCATCCCGGCTTAACATGACGTAATCTTGTGTATATGAGCCCTGTAGTCGTTTACTACACGAGTAAGGTTTCCCTAAAACCTAAAGATCTTAAGCTACATTTTCTTGAGTTTGTTTTGATCTAGGATTTATGGAGTTAATATTCTTTGTCTAATTATCCTCTCAGTTAGCCTGAAAGCACGTGAGAAAATTTAAGCTTGAATCACGTTTTTGGGGTGTACTTTACAGCTCAAAAGGTATCAGGACGAAATAAATGGACAAGCTTTTAACAGATTTGAAATGACGAAGACGTGCAACATACTTGCATCAAGAATATTTTACAGCAGTTTCTTACCTATTAACTCTATGCACTGCGTACTTGTTCACGTGAGTGAAATGAAGCATAATACCCTGCCACATCGGATCGAGACAAGTTATCTGGATGGTTCATCGGGTTTTTACCAGCGCAACGTGTAAAGCACGCGGCGGGCAAGTTGATTTTCGTGGTAAGTAAAAAGTGAAATTGTCGGACCACAGGAAAGCCTTTAATGGATGCCGACATGTACTTTTCTAGGCTTGTGTATTCATACAGGATTCAGGTAAATGTTTTTGCTGACAGGATTTTCAATTTTCCACCTTTGTGGACAGGAAAAACAAATTGTCGGATGGGATGAATAATGAGAGTCGCACATGTTCAATTTAGTATGAAGGAAACACAATGGCAGACTTAATGGACACTAATAAAGAACAGCAATAACGAAAGATCTAGAGCTGCTGCTGGATAATCAAACATTCGGTAATGGAGAATATAAAAGTTGTCTTCAAAACGGGTGGAGGCAAAAATAAGAGCATTTCATGGAGGATGGATTCGAAACTCGAATGATACAAGTATCAATTACAAGTTTAATATAATTTTCCTCAGTTTACAGAGTTCAAACAATCGTTGAAACTGTTTGTGTATCCGGACAACAGATGCGGAATGAATTGCTTGGGGCATTACATTTGTTGGTAGGCGACAAGAAAATCAATTTTCCCTGTTACCTCCCCTAGGAAGATTCACGTTCCAGCACACGTTTGGCTGGAGCGTTGGTTAAATAGGGTTGATTTGTTGTCGGCTGGACAATCACCTGGGATGAAACGCTTGTTCTTGTTCTACCTTCTTATCAACCCAGTTATCCGTCCTTCCGCCCACGGCTACAAGTTACCATGATTCGTGTACATGCCTCTCGCGCTTTATCAGTATCAGTGTTCCCAACCTCTGATAAAAGTTGATTTCGTTCAAGAAAAATTAGTAGTTTCAATGAATATTCTCGAGCGTGGAGCTGAAACCAACCTACCTTCTCACCTGGCATTTGGTCCGATTCCGAGAGATCTATCTTTCAATTACCGCCCAGATGCAAATTATATGTTGCTGTTGCCTCCATGGAGAGCTTTACCTTATCGACGGTTTGGGATCAGAACCGGAGCAACATGTCTGTTCAAGTGGGGAAGATTCAGTAAAGTACTTGAAGTTTGGCTACATGCAGCAGTTGCAGTGTGAAATAGTGTGTTATTTGGTATATAATAATTTGCAAAACTAACGCGCCCAACGTGAGCACCTTTCATTAGCAGCAAACTTCGTAAAATATATGTATTTACAAAGTGCTGGAGCTCAAAACCAAGTTTTTCCCTCTTCGGATCTTTGATTCGATACTGTATATATAATCAGCTGAAACCTTGATAGAATTTAAAGAATAAAAGAGCCGATGGATAACAAACTTTCATGCCATGTGAGAAAAAATTAATAACTGCAGGCATTCGATATCAGGTATCATCATATCCTCATTACCAACGTCTATGTACCTTCAAACCCTTGCACGCTAATCGATACAAATTTGTTTACAGCATGTAACATCAATCAGAATGCATACATACACAAATGCTCCTTGTTGCTCACAGCTTGAGTTAAAATTGGCTATCAAGAATAATTTGCAAATTTTAACCATTTGCGCCACATGACATTCTGGAATAATTTCCGACAAATTCGTAGGCTGAGAGCATTTTGGCTTTGTAAAGCTCGGCGGTGTCCTCTATCAAAGTTTCTTGCACGTGTAACACAAGTTCTCGAGATCTCAGCAGGAAACTCGTACCTGCAATTTTTCGTCAGCTTTTGCGGAACATGTTGGTTATCAGTCAGGGGCGTTGTGAGCTATTATAAGTCATGGTCTCATGGTACTTTTGGGACACAAGTTTGAATGCCCTCTAATCAAAGGTAATTGCAGGAGAATAGTTCTTCCAGCCTTCTGCTCAGGAAACCAAAGTATAAAGAGCGAATGTGCTGTTGTGAGCTTTCTCTGGAGAAAAAGCTTGTCCTTTAATCGCCAGTAATTTCAGTTTCCAAGGGTCAATTCAATGTCCATTAAAACTATTAGACATTCTTGGCGAATCTTACCTGCGACCAGCATAGAATTCATGATATTCTTCCCATTTCGGCAGCATAAAACTAGCAGCTTTTGTGAAATATATCAGCCCTGCAGCAGGGCTGATGAGCAGGGCCCCTGCTCATATTAACAATATTTGCCTTTGAAGAACGTTTCAAATGAAAACGGCTTCTGACGGACGGTGTATTTCGGTGCTGCTATGAGCACAAATGTTAAACCAATTACTTTACCTAAAAACTGAAGTTGGATAAGCTGCGCCATCTAACGAGTTTCGCTTGTACCTTTAAAACTTGTTGTGATTGTGAGCGTTGTTTCTCGAAATCGTAAAAAGTTTTATTGAAAATTAATTAAGTATACATTGTCGTTTCCTTTGTTGTACAAACATCTGTACTTTATGGCACACTTGTAATTTCAATAGGCAAGAAAACTTCAAAAGAGGAAAGGGCACAAAAACTGTCAAGAATACAGATGGAACGGAAGTCCAATAATGGTGTCGTAAAATTATTTAGAAGAGCTATGAATTCGGGAAAATGAAAGGAGGATTCGGAAATAAAGGTTGAGAAGTTTGATGAATTCCAAGAGAGGACATTTGGAGTTATGGAATTTTAAATGGGCTCTTGAGTACATTTATTTATTCTTGTTTGGCTTCTTCCTTCTTGTTTTCGCGCTTGCCTCTGGCGGGATCAGCGTGACATTGGGAGAATGGATCACCAGTGAAACCCTGAAAGACAAAAACGTTATCATGAATGAATCGAAACTTGCTAATTTCTAGGGTCAGCTACTCAAAATTTACTTACTCTTGGGCATGAGCAGATGGCTCCGTGGTTGCGGACTTCGCAGTTAGCGTTGACACCTACAGAAGCAAATATCATTTTTGGTCTTGTTGAACGAAACTTTGGCTTAAGAAAGAAACTTACCGCAAGCGTTGTTACAAGGGTTGACACACTGGAAGTTGTTGCAACTCCTTGATGGTCCGCAGTCGGAGTCGGATTGGCATTCACCACGGGAGCAAGCTCTCAAAGCATCGCCGATGTAGCTGCAATCAAGATAAGGGAGTTGTATTGATGATTTATATTTCCCTTATTCCGACTCTTGCGTAATGCAATCTTACCCTGATGGACAAGTACAGACTGGGCGTTCACGACCAGAGTTATCGGATCCAGGTGTGCAAACAGCATTAGCTCCGCATGGGTTAGGTGAGCACAAGTCGGCTGATAAAAAGCAAATTAATTTTCTCGGATGTTTTACCAAAAACAAACGTTATCACTGGAAAGACATAAATGATCATTACCTGGAGTGAATGGGCGGCATTCGTCGAATGGGTGTCCCGTGTATCCCTTTGGACCTACAAGAGCGTCTTGTTAGAAGGCTATTCTTTTGATTGATGTATACGCAGTTCTAAAACAGATAAATGCCATGTTTACTTACAAGAGCAGATAGCCTTGTGATTGGATCTGTCAACACGGCATTCGGCGTTACGTCCACATGCTCCCTTGCAAGGATCGGCACACTTAAGTCCAATACAGGCCCTGTAAGAAATTGATTGTTAAGTCAGAAGCTCAAATGTTCTTAGATATCCTCGTTCATATGACTTACAAGTTTCCAGGGCATTCAGCATGGCTGGTACATTCTGGGAAGCAACGGGTGAATGGATCTCCGAGGTAATCTTGTGGGCATCTGCAGACGGCAGCGTGGTTTCTCACCTATAATTTTGCCGGTTTCAATTATACTCGAATAGGATTTCCAATTGAAAACTCTTCTAGCGCTTTTTCACCTCGCAAGTAGCGTATTGACCGCAAGCGCCTTGGCAGGGGTTCTTACACTTAAAGTTGATGCAGGATTGGGAACCTCCACAGTCAGAGTCGCGGTCGCATTCGTGACGGCAGCCTGGATTGAATTATCAACATGAGTAATAGACTAATTAGTCCTAAATTAACAAATTAAGTAGAAGTCAACCACAAGTACCTGAGATTGGATCTCCGATGTAGCTTGGCTGACAGCTGCAGATAGCACGATTGTTTTCAACACGGCAGTTGGTGTTAGCTGAAATTAACAACGAACTTGTTTATTATACTCGAATTCTTATGTTGTTGATGATTGTGAATATTCTCTTACATCCGCAAGGGGAAGGATAGCACAACTCATCTGAAAGGTAAAAATAAATTTTTAGTACACTTGGATATTGTAACTCCGATTTGCAACCCAAAAGAGCTGAAGAAAGCAAGCAAGCTGAAATTGAATGAAAATGGCTGAAATGAAAGTCGCCGTCAGATCGTTACTTGGGTCATATCTACGGCAGTGGTTGACTGGATCTCCGGTGTATCCAGGTGGGCCTACAAAGAATCGTAAGTTTAGAAATTGCTCAAATGGTTGATACCAAAAAATACGGTGCCTTATCCATCACGTTGATAAACTTACAAGTGCAAACAGGAATGTGATTCCTGACATCACAATTGGCATTGGATCCTGAAATAAAAAAATTAAGTTCAGATCCAGACAGTCAAGAAGGAGATGCCATATCGAAGATGATGTACCGCAAGCAGTAGAGCATGGGTTGACACAATGGAAGTTGTTGCAGACTTGATGGGATGGGCATTCGCTGTTAGCTGTTGGATATACGGACAAAAAAGTTGTTGAACATTATGGATGACTTACTGTAAATTTAGTGAGCTAGGAATAAATAGTTGTGTTTTTACATTGGCATTCTCCACGACGGCAGTGAGAAACTGGGTTTCCTTGGTATCCCGGAAGACAAGTACAGACTGGGCGGTCACCGTTGACAGTACATTGAGCGTTGGTTCCACAGGGCGACGGGCTGCATGGGTTGAGGGCGACGCGGGTGAATGGAGAAACACGTCTACGTTCAAAACAAGTAAGGTTTACAGCTCTTGTTCAAGATAAACAGGTTTCTTGGATAGTCAGGGTGTAATTAAACTATTCAAAAGTCGATATAATTAATTACTGGGAGCTTGGAGAAGAGATGATGGCACGAGAAATGGGACTTTCTTGTCTGCATTGGTAGAAGGGATCTCCAACGTATCCTCTGAAGCACTTGCAAACGGCTCGGTGGTTGTAAGCTTCACATTCGGCATTGACTCCACATGGGCTTGGAGAGCATGCTGAGGAACACTGGCCTCCAGAACATTTTTCATGTGATCTGCATTCATAATCGCTGGTACACTGTGGACCGCAACCGGTGATGGTGTCTGGTTTTGGGAAGTAGCCGGGAATGCATCGGCAAATGGCAGCCCCACCTGAATTCACTGAGCAATGGGTGTTTGGACCGCAAGGGGACGGCGAGCACGGGTCAACTGTGGTATTCATAAAAGATACCACCAATTAACATTTGACTCGTGTTTAGTTTATTGTCCAATCTTGCAAAATCTCCAAATTAATATAAACTACAGCAATGGCACTATATTTGATTCTGTGTGCATGTAAATATAAATTAAGTATTAAACTACGTACATTGTACTGTACCTTAAGCTTTTGACGGCTCATACTGATTAGTTCCGTGTTGACATTAAGTTAGGAGAATATACGACTGCGGTGACGTTAATGTGGCCTACGTGCTGCAGATGTCCTGGCTGACGACGCAGCATATGTGTGGGTGAGCTTGATTTTGTAGTTTCCAAGTTCGATTGGTCGTGTTACTGTTTTTGTGTCGTAATTGGTTGCTGATAGTGTTTGCGCAAAGTTTGGCAAGTATAATTCAAAGGAAGCAGAAGCAGAAGAAAGTAAAAAAGTCCGAAAACCCACTTACCGTCTCTGTACTGGGCAAATACAGGAGCTAATTGAACAGTGGCAAAAGCCACAATTGCATACTTGAGAAACATTTGGACACGCCTGCAAATTCAAGATAGCCTGTAATTACATCATCTATCATCATGGAACCAGAATTTTACAATCTATTGGCCCCGTGCGGCTCGTAAGGGCCCACGCTTCTCTTGAATTGCAAAGACCTTGAGTTGGCAAAAAACTAGTAGATGGCAATCAAACTTGAACCAAAGACTTCCACAGCATACTTAAAACTACCGGCGGAATGTTTGAAGCTGGATTCGGGAAGATGAAACTAAATAAGACTTTGAGTACACTTTTTGCAACTACTAATTTTTTATAAAGCCTAATTCGGGCATGGAATAATTTTTACAGAACACCCTCTTGCTTATTGTACCTGCCCTTTGTCTAATTAGGCATTCCGTCCGCTGATACAGATTCAAGAAGAATCAATTTATTTGACAAGTTAGCTTGAAATTATACATCAGCGTACCTCCACCTCTCCACCTGTGAAACCAGGTAATTCTGGAGCTTGGCCAAACAGAAATTCCATTGTGCGAACTACCACCTGCACTACAGAAATATCTGGTTTGTTACTCTCGTGCAAACGCTTTGAGCAGATTCGTCGTCTGAATTTTGGAGCAATATTCCTTACTGGTCACCTGATCTTTGATCACTACTTCTTTTGTTTACCTTAATTAAGTTTAATGGCTTTGATGCTACAAATTCAAAGGTGGATACATGGCCGTGCCGTAAATAACTTCTTTAAAGTTCACGCCTAAAGCCCACGCAATGTTTAGTAAACTTTGAAGATGTATCAAATGCACTCACCTTAGAATTTGCACAAATTTTGCAACAGGTCAGTGCATTAGACTTTTCAAGGAGCCATTTCGCAATTATTGCGAACTTGCATCCCTATTCAGCATGTACATAATTTGATTCAAATGAACCACTAATCAATTTTATTAATTAAATTTTGTGCAGTTTTTTGCACACTTGCTAGAAACACCTACGCAAAATTAAAGAAAATGTTTACGTTTTCCTGTTTCTGTTTTGTCTGACTCTGCGATAATGATTCATTGACATGCAAACCTTGCCGAAGGGATGTAATGCTGGAGATCGTCACTATGACACCTACACATGTGCAAAATAATTGGGAATCTACACTTGTTGTCCCTCCATATATGTATTACGGGCGACAACGATCGAGAAGCTTGTAGTAGTTTAGATAGGAAACTCGAAAATCATTTCCGGTAACAAGCATTGTGGAGGTGGTTAAGTTGTGTAGTTTTTAAGACGGCCTATGATGACGTCGAAGATAATGATAAGGTGCAAACAGGTACAAAGTGACAGATGAGGACATTGTATGTATACACACCTTTTGCCATTGAAACTGAACTACAACCTTGATCTTGGGAAATTAACACAAGTCGTCAACCAGTTTCTGAACACCCTCTTAGAATCATCTTCACTTTTCGATAAAATAACCAGAGAAAAAACTGGAAAATACTTCCGCATCCAGTAAAGACACGAGCCCTACCCTTAAGATGAAGGCGAATTTACTTGGAACCCTGTTGCTGCATGATGTAATTTCGCCAGAAAAATTTATGCGAATCCTGACAACAGTGAGAAGAGACCGCAAAGATTTAACTTGCTAATTACCGATTACGAAGCTGAATGATGTGAATACTAATGACTGGTTAAAGATTGTACATTGAACAATACTTGTTCCAGACGAAAATATGATTATGTAATTACCTAGGTGTGAAGGTTGTGGAGGTCACGTTTATTCTCAAGAAACAACTCCTGGAGTTAGTCCCTTACGTCATCTTCAAAAACGAATTCTAAACCTGCTCGATCTAACAAAACTTTGCCTAGCCATATTTCCACCCCATCTTTTACTACCCGAACTTAATGAAAAGTATTAGCTTTCCGCGTGTCAGCCTAGAGGGCAGTAAGAGCGACACGCCTTGAAAACAGGGACGCGAAAAATCGGGATTTGGATCTCAAGCGTTCCTTTTGACATTCAAAGAGGTGGAAGGCAGTAAATTACTATTGACGTAAAAACAATCTGATGCGGGCATAAATGTCAAAGAATGACCCCAGAGCTAGAGTTGGAAAAAGCAAATGGGACTGTACCTCTGAGACTCCGATCAGTGAGTATCCAAACCAAATTCCGTCCAAAGCACCAAAAATGTCACAGAATCAACAACGGCAGTTGTCGAATTAACCTTTTCGCTGCACGACTAAAAAGAAACTGGATAAAGTGGATGGAGACACGGCGATATTTATATGAGGATGGTTTGCAGAAATTTTGGAGGATGGGGGAGTTTTTTGCAATTACGTGTGTATGAAGCCAAGGGTTGAAACTTGCACAGTGGGAGACGGGATGGAAGAGTTGCAGATTGTGTATACATGGTTAGCTAACGCTGTTAGTAATTGTTGTTGTTGTTTCTGATCATCTCCACCTGTAAGCTAAAATTAAAGGGGATGAAGTACTGGCAAGATATGAACATAGTTCCAGCCTAATAGCTTGCTGAGTAATAGAATAGTGGTAAGGTGGTGGTGGTGGTGTACTTCCTTCTTAAGCATTCAAGATGCATCGAGGTTCTGGCTTGCCAAATCAATGGGTGAGGATGGAATGGATGGAGAACTTATGTGTTTAAGTATTCTTTAACGTTCATGCGAAACCGACGACAAAGAGTACTGATGAAACGAATGGCTAAAAAATGCAACTTCAGTGCAAAAGGTTGTTTACGGCCCCGTGCCTATTCTGTCCAGTGGAGCTGCAAAAATTGGCAATAAGTGCAGATACACGGGATCCTGAACAAGGGTGATTTCCCACTTTAGTAATGTTGGCCTTGAGCCGCGAGCAAATTGGGATATTGATGACTGAACGAAGTGTCAGAAAAAAACTAACTGTCCACAACATTGGGACAGATTTGAGCATTCTGGCGTAAAATTTCAGTCGAGCAAATTACAGGAAACTTAAACTTGCCGAACTTATCCTTTCACCCATTGAACCTCAAATGCATAAAAATTATAGCTTTTTTTGTTTGACATTTTCATTTTCGTAAAACAAATCGAACGTATAGTTTGAGTCAGTTTGATTATACTCAACATCCTGGAATCACTCAAACTCAAAATACATCGCGGAGTGGAACCTCCGTACTCCATGCGGAGGAGAACTGTATAAAAGCATTAATTTTCACATGAGTTTGCGTCGTTGTGAAGCCCATTAATTACCAATCAGAGTACTGTTAAACAGTTCATTTTGCCCAGACTACAGACAGTTTTTAAAAATCACGAACGTTTTTTTATCCATGATTCGCCAAGGTTACGCACGTTGGTGGTCGTAAATAAGATAAATAGGAACTCATTCAGTCATAAAAAATTCGTATCTCGCCGATTTCTAATGAACAACAAAGAAGATGAGGTGGGGATGCTTATTGTTTTGATTATAGATGAGCTTGATAATGATAAAATGGTTTCTTGCTGCCGCCCAACGTCAAGTTGACAGGAAGACATTCGCTTAATTCATAGCAAGTTTTTCGCGTGTTTTATGCTAAGATCTCAACCTCTGCGTTTTTGTAATGATTTTTACGCCCCACCAACGGTTCATCTGAGAGTCAAGGCCAGTTGAGGTTCAGTGCTTGGACGATTCTTTAATTTTTTTATAGTTCTCATCAATACGCTTTTGCTTGTTCACGGTAGTTTGAGATGACTAGATGACAAAAAGTTCGATTACGATGACATATTTTTTGCTGGAATCGATGGCCTGGAGACGAGAATAAAGCTTGAAGCCCACGTGTGGCTCGAAGAAGGATTGCAGCCTCCCACGTAGACGTCCAATTTGTGCGGTTTTTGAAGGTGGATGTAGTGCGTCTTAGCAGAACTGACCAATGTAAAGATGCTCATCTTGGACCACCTCCATAAATTACTCCACTATGCTCCATATGTCGATTAGCATTGAAATTTAATTTCTCAATGTGTTCTGGCAGGAGTCAAGGATGCCAGTCTTATAGGAAAAAATCGGGTGGAGTTCAGGATATTGCCATAATTTCACACAACAACAACAAGTTTCGCCCTACTCGATCCGTCTAATTTACTGTCCGTTTTTTAGTTTCTTCTCTAGCGACTTTGTTGACAGAACGCATGAATCTCAAATTGCCTCAGAACCTTGGTGTCGCTCTTCTTGCCATTTGGCCAGGCCCAGGGATTTTTGCATTTTTGTTTGTCCTGCGCAACTGATTTTATGGGCAACTTTTAGGAACCTTCAACTCGATCAAGTGCTTTAATTAGAGTCCGAAACCTCAGCGCCTCCTTAATCGCAATTGGAGGTCTTCCGCAATTTGATTGATGTTTTAACCTGGGCCATCGTCGAAGAAAAATAGCTTCCTCGTTTACTCCTCCAGTTATTTAATGATCAATTTAGATTATGTTTTTGCTCTAACTTATCTAAAAGGTAATTGCTGACGACAGCTGCATACGGCAATCTACGCTACAGTAAAAAGGTACTGAGTATCAATAAGTTATTAATAATAAAGCGTAATAACAAGTTGTTGTTCATCGTATACGCAAACCGTCTGTAGTGTAATGCTCTGTGGGTAATTAGTATGCGCATTGTAACAAATATTGCGAATAATGCATGTGAGAATTGCGTAGCGTGTTTCCAAATTGACCATACCATGTGTGGCCTGAGTACGTATTGTTTTGGATTATTGTAATTAAAACAATTGATAATTACTGCTGGGCGTCCAACCCTATGTACTTTGATTAAAGCTATAATCTTAATTTTGGAAGTACGCAAGCATTTTGAAAGCTAAGATGGTATTTTAATAGTTGGGTTTGGTTCAAGGAATAAAGTTGCTGAGCTTTGATGGCTCTCGTCCGAAAGGTCAATTGAAGCTTTGCTTTCAAAAGATTCATGTCCGTGGTAAGTTCCAATGCTGCGTTTAGCTTGGCTAAGTTCGATGTTTGAGAAAGTTGAAGCAATTAGGAAAACTAGAGTTGTGCAGATGACAATGGCAGCGTTGGTGGTGAAGGATGAGGTTAATTTTGTACCTTGGTTGC